>CM042754.1:27331354-27334772 GCA_022496165.2 Catalaphyllia jardinei | reverse complement strand
ATATACAAAAATAACACTAGCCGTGTGATCAATGCTAATAACATTTCCGCTGTCAGAAGTTTTGTGTCTTATATCAGGCTTTTATGCATGCAGTCTGGCTCCAGAATTAATTCAACTGCACAAAAGTCAATAAAATGAAAATGCCACATGATATAATTTCAGCACGAATATTCACAGGAGTATTATCAGCCCAAAATAGGCAGAAAAATAAGAATATTCAGCCTGGGTCAGAAAAACAATATCCTCATGTAAAAAAAGAGTAGATATGTAGAGCCAATGGTTCTTTTATTTGTATATGTACAAAAGGCTGATTAACCAAGGACTGACCACGAGTTATTTGTTCACTCTTTCTAAAATGACTTGAGCAACACAAGCGTGTCCTTAAGAAAAGGGTCAAACGTAGGCCTTACAAAGAGCTATTACTAATTATAACAAAAAGAACTACTTCAAGCAAGCATGAGCAATGATCCTGCCCGGTTGGATCATAGATTCATCAAGTGAAGATGGAACACCCTGAAGAAAGAAGGCCGTGCCTTCCGAAATATTACACTGGAAATTATTAAAAACTGGATCATTGGATAATGCAATTCGAGAGTTTTCATTGGCTAAGTTATCATGGTATATGAGCCATTATACCATGATCTACAAAAATGGCGAGCGTATGGATGATTTTTTGGGCCTTTTTGTTTTTATTGTAGTCTAGTTTTCTATATTTGGGGGCGCTTTTAATAAAACAATTATTCCACTCGCACTTGTTGGATATGAGATGTTTATAGCCAACTCGGCGCTACGCGCCTCGTTGGCTATCTATCATCTCATAACCAACGCGCGCTCATGAAATAAATGTTAAATATATCCCTATACTGTGTAATCAGCCTTGTTAATTTTCGTCTATTAAATTTAGCTCGATTCGATTTAATGTGAGCTTTTGGCTGGCTAGCACCAGCCTTCTTCATGAATATAGGAAAACACTTGAAAAAGGAAGCCGGGGGTCCTGGATTTGTTTTTGAAAAAGCAAATACACCAAAAAAGATCAATAGTTAAAGGAAAGAAAACTTAAAATCTGATGGCACGTTTTGCAGCCTTATTGGGGTGAAATGCACTTAGCGCCGCAAGTGTGTAGCTTCATTGCTGAGGGTTGTCCAATACTCCGACAAATTCAGTTAGCATTGTATTGTATTATATCCACATAATAGATTAACAATAGATTAACAATACAATACAGTTGAGAGCGACGCAAAACAATAGAATACAATACAATGCTATGCATAAATTGGTAAGAGTATTGGACAAGTATGTCATTGCTTTTGCCAAAAGCCGGTGAGAACATCGCTGATATAATCACGAAATAATTAATTTAGCAAATTTATTGTTGTAAAATGCAATAAACGCCGAATACGTAAACACAGCGGGTACTGCATAATGACATTGCAGTCGTGATATACTCATGATGTAGAGGTTATATTCAGATCACTTGAAGATGCTGTTCAAGTGAAAACATAAATGAAAAAGCCCTCTTAATTTGATAAAAAAATTCTGCTACCTGACTCTCACTCATGGCACTCCCGAAAACAGATTCGTTATACAGCCACCCAAGTCTTTTTTGGTATGTTTGTTTACCTGTTTTTTTGGGGCTGTTTCCTATACAAAAAACTATGTACTTTATAAGCTTCCATCCTGTCAGGAAACTAACAAATATCTGTAGTTACGTTTACCAAATAAGAGAACAGTTTTGCTGTACATTGTGACCCTGATTTCAATTCCAATAGAATTTGCTCATTATTGTATTAAAGTATCGTAAAACTGCACTGAGCACACACGTGCCACTAGTCTTATCACATAACAAATAGTACAAAAAATTACGCCGAACAAAATTTCCTGAACATCTTGGTGGAACTGGATTCAGTTAACTCGAACCTTTGGGCCGTATGATCGGAACGACAAATAGCGTGCCAGTGGTCACATATGCACCTATGACGACATTTGGCACGTCAGTGCTGTTCTTGCGAGACGTAAAATATCATGTTCTTGCGAGACGTAAAATATCATATTTTATGTCTGGTTAGGTGATTATTCATGCAGGTAACAAACTAAATACACCTGTATCGAACTTCTGAGGTAGGGAGATATTTTTCCTTCATTTCAGCTCATTGCGCTACTATAAGATACTTTGAATCGCTTCTAACTGCAGGTTAAAATCATTTAAAACACTTTTTGTACCAGTAAACTTAATGTAAACATCTTCTGTCACGTCATGGCCTGGCGCGCTCCCAGGGGCCTGGCCACATCCATGTATTGCGTAATGAGGGCACAAAAATGAATTACACAGTGCATGCTTCCGCATGAATTGGTTACTATATTCATTCGTTTTGTTACTGAGGTAAGCTAGCTACATTGCAGCAAATGCACTGAACAAGGCCATTTTTTCGCCTTCCTCCAGTAAAAAAAACTTGAAAACTTAAATAAACGCTTTCAATCGCGTGAAGTCCGAGTGTTTGGTTTGCTTATCAGACCGTATAATTTTTAGCACTAGGCATTCTGTGGGTGAATAAAAGCCAATATTTATCAACGTGATGTTCATAGTCACTTAATTTTACTACTCAAATCCGACCACCACTTCGACGGAAACTATTATTCGGCATTGCACAAAAGCTTTGGCCGTCAATTGTTATAGGTCTTATTTCTTCTCCTAATGAACAAGTCAGATATCATTTTATTTGTGATCAACATAAATCACTGACTCTATCGTCAGCTTTTAGATATTCATCTTTAACGAAGTAATTTCAGTCCATAGATTATGAAGTAGCACGTGAAATAACCGTTCACCGAAGCCTCAAACACACAAAAGACATACATTGTCAATTTCTCACAGAAACAATACGCCGCCGTCACAAAATATAAATTAATTCAACACCGACGTATATTTGAAAACAAGTGGCGATGACGAGGTAGCACGATTTCAACCCACGCCCGTTGTTTTTTCGCCTACGTTAAAATAACATCAAATGATCTCCGAATAATCTAACTATAAATGACCTCTCAGTAAGCTGCCACTAAGCTCTAGATTAGCTAGCTCTGGGTTCCTGTAGTTTCGGTATAAACCTAGATAACATTTTGGCCTTTTGCTCAAGGTAAAACTTCACGGGGTCTTAAACAATTCGAACGTTAGTTATTGCTTCTCTAGACCAGAGGACCAAGGCATGGAAAACTCCGTGTGAAGAGGAAGTGAATTGAGTCCAGGCCCTGGATTCACCCGCGGAAGTGGACTGCTAAGGTTTCAGTGTTCAGTTTTTCCGCATTGCACATGCAGCAGAATTGAAAATGTCAGCCACTGTGACGAGCGTATGTATATAAAGCAGCAGATAACACACTAATTTACACGGGCCTTGGCTTTTCGTGCTTACTTAAGTCCGCTCTG
>CM042754.1:27308854-27323854 GCA_022496165.2 Catalaphyllia jardinei | reverse complement strand
AGTGTCTTCTTTATTTATCTTCTACAATTAGACCTCCGATTGAATCATTTTCAAGATTTCGAGACGAATGCCGTGAAAGCCAAATATAAAATTTGAAAAAGGAAACACACAAAAACCCTTAATACAATAAATTTTCACGGACGACTACTATCCATCCGGGTATTTTCGGCGGACGGGCGCTATGGGCTGATAGTGGCCCTCCGCGGATGAGCACTATCGCGTCACGTGATCAATTTAAACCAATGAGAATCGGAGAAAATTTAGTGGTGAACTATAAAACTCGATAGAAACACGGAGTACATGTTTTCTATTTCTTTTAGAAAACACCGCGACAAGCGAAAAAAAAAAGGAAAACAACTTGTTGACTTTGATTATCAAAATGTAAATTCTCTTTGCTCACGCCATCATCACGTCAACAGCGCACGCTTGTTCTGTGTCTCAATCGAGCTATACAAACACGATTTTTAACCAATCAGCGCGCGTATTTTCTTAGGACTGTTTTCTAATAACAAATTGACGTCAGTTTTTTATGCGTCTGTCCTGTTGTTGATCGAAACAGTCCTAAGAAGCACGCGCGGTGATTGGTTAAAAATCAGCTCGTTCTTCCAAAATTCCACTCGTATTTGTATAACTCGATAGAAACACGGTACATGTTTTCTAATTTTTAATTTTAAACAATCATTGTTTTATTGTTTTATTATACATTGTTTTATGGAAAATATACAAAAACTATTGTGTGAAATGCGAGTAGATTTTATTTGTGCTTGTAAAAATACAAGGACAAACGCACTAAGCGGCCGCATCACTCGGAACCATTCAAGTGCTCGCGCTCTTCAGCCAAAGGTGCGCAGTGCACACTGCGCACGGTATAATCTGCAGATATTATTGGATAGCAGATTATACTATAATCATGCTAGTCCACAAAATCACGTGAATTCTCAAAATAAGCAGGGGGCTCTTGGCCAATCAGAATGCTGATAGTGAGTACAATGTATAGTAATAATAATTATTAAATTCTCAACCTCGGATAATGCAATTCTAGCTTTCTGATTGGTTCACTGTCTCTCGGTTACCAGCTATTACACCTTCGTTTGACCTTATATGGAAATTAATGCGGCAAATGTGGCTTGGCATAAAATGTTTTGTGGGAAGCCAAGATCGGTGGGTAAAAAATGGGATAAAAAAACAAGTTCATTGAGCTGTCTACAGAAGAAATACAAGAAATTAAGGTCGGACAATCCCATCCCAGTAACAACAAAAAAGCCATAAAGTTCGGAATGAGACTATTCAATGGTACGTACCCGTCAAACTTCCCTTAAAATTTAAAACTCTAGAAAGGGCCAACGGACAAGTCAAAAGTACCGGAACCTGGTAGGTTCTGATCAGCAAATGCAAAGGCTTAAAGAAACTGAACCAAGAAAGGCTGACCGTACGGTAGGGGTTAACTGTATATAATTTCCAATATTTCGTCAGGCACGGCATGACTTCTTCAGGGAAAGTTTACAACTGAGAAAAGACGTTACAATTTAAACAACAAAGATAAAAGCCTATATAGTATTACCATAACAAGTGGACCGTTGAGTTAGCTAATGAATGACAGGGTAGCAAAGATAGAAAACAAAAACCAGACCGTTGAACAAACTAATGAATGACAAGATAATAAAATGGAATATAATACATAGGAGATAAGTGGGTTAAACATTAGGTTAAATTGCTTCTCGTTTGTTTATACCTTTGGGTTCAAGAGTTTGACCCCTTTCGATAAGGTACGCTTTATACTGTATAGGCTTTTATCTTTTGTTTAAATTGTAACGTCTTTTCTCAGTTGTAAACATTCCCTGAAGAAGTCAGGCCGTGCCTGGCGAAATATTGGAAATTATATACAGTTAACCCCTACCGTACGGTCAGCCTTTCTTAGTTCAGTTTCTTCCCTTAAAAGCTGCAAAAGGTCCCCGGGGGGCGGGGTACTCCCATATATGGGCTACATAGGTATGTGGTGTAGGTATCCTAAACAAATGTTTGTTCTTAAATTTGATGTATTCGTTTAAACAAAATGATTTTGCAACAGTGGTTTAATAGCCTTGAATGGGGTGTTATTTTGTCGGTTTGGGCCTTAAGAAGGGTATCAGTTTTCGCTTTCGTAGTCCTTAAATAGGGTTAGGGGTCAAGAACCTTCGCGGCACACCCCTATCTAAAATTTCCCCCCCCCCCCCCCCACTTCTCGGGAAAAGGTCAAACATGAACATCGAGATTTTACGCATTCATGAAGATTACGTAACAACAACAATTTTTACCTTAATGGTAGGCTTGCTAGTCCTGGTGGCACCAAATTTTTTAAAACCGTTAGAAGAAATGTCAAAAGGAGAACTGAATGATTTTCGGAAGAGTTTTTGCACGTCTGCGAGGAATAAAGATAGTACACTGACCGTTTAGTGGGGGGGGGGGGGACAGTTTACAAAAGTTCCGCATCAATGAAATCCATCTGAGCGCCGCCCCCGGGGGAGTACTTTAGGAATCTCTGGGTGGGGATGTGCCGCTAGGACCCCGGAACCCTTGGCCTATACCAGAGCTAATTCAGCTGAATTTTACTACCCTATACTAGAGTAAACTCCCCAAATCACTCCTATCCCAGAGAAGCTGTTTTCTTGAAACTGAGTTCACTAGCACAGTCTAAAGCAAAGCCAAAACAAAACCTTATACCACAATCGCTTCTCTCTTAAAACAGGATTTTTTTAATGCTGAGCAACGCCGAGCACGTACGTATGCATTATCAAGACAATATTGTTTATTTTAACCAGTATTAATACCACCGATTTCCGTCTAAATCCCGATTTTTAACAGTTTTAATATCCAGTAGTGTTTTGATTGTCATCTTTCAACGCTGTTGAGGCTGAGTCGTGAAAATTTAAACTTGTCGATTTCACTTTTTTATATTTTGAGTAGCAACTAGCAATTCCTGGTTTCCTTAGCATAGGTAAAATCGTCAACCAGCTGGTCAGTTTCGTGCAAGATGATACCCTATTCTAGACCCAAACGCTCTGTTTTATATACCCTATGCTAGAGTAAACTGCTTGAAAACCATACCCTTCACAGCGGCACATACCTATATAGCCCATTTATGACAGTACCTCCCCCGGGGCGCCGCCGTTGATCATTTCCTTCACTCGCTGCCGCTCAACAAACCTTTTTTCACTATCTCTGACCCCGCTTTTACTGAGGCAAATTAAGCATTAGAGCATTTGCAAAAGACCTCAGAAAAACAGGCAACATTGCCGGCTTAATTGGTGGTTTTCACGTCACGCAAGTAAGCTTAATTATCACGCAAGTGAAAAATAAAATCGCTTATCATTCAATGAATTGAGTCAAGAAATTGAAAAATCGTAGAAGAGTAATAAATAAACAACGTGCCAAAATTTTGGGGATGTGCGATACTCCAAACTCGAGTTATTCTGCAAAAGGTATCACTGAAAATTATAGTGTTTAGTATGGAGACGCCATGTTGGAGCCCGTCTGAGGGACTCCAACATGGCGACCGGAAACCAGTAGAAACATCTGGAGTTTACTTTGGCTCTCTTTAACGTTTATTCTCTCTGTTAAACTTAAAAACATTCGCATAGGCAATGGTAAATGGTTTGAACCCAAGAGTATCAGTAGTTCGTATTGTGTGATCTTCTGGGTGAGTGTAGTTCTAAAAAGAACTGTTGTTGGTGACTGACGTTTCGACAACCTGAGCGGAAGTCATCTTCAGAGTCAAGTGAATAGTGTTTGTCAGTCGATGATGTTATAAGTCTGGTCCGTTGATAGTGATTGGTCAGTTAAGCCATGATGGTATTGGCTCGAAGACTCATGTAAAGTTAGTCATCAGTCATTGGTCGGTTTATTTCGATCCGTCTTTTGTTAGTCAAATTGGTCTGTTAGAGTCCGTTTATTGTAAGTGAAAATTAAGTCGGTCTGTTAGAAGTCCGTTTGTTGGTTTCGTTTTCGTCGCGGATAAGACGTTTGTAAGGTGCCGGTAGCTGTTGACATCTGTTAAGAGGCGTTTGTTCTAAGTATGTGTACCAGCTTTCCAGAGTCAGTCGTTGAAATAGTTTGTACTGTAGGTTAAGCATTGAGCAGAGTCCCAGTCAATGTTGTGGTTTGTCAGTTGATGATGCACAGCAATGTGATTGTTGACATCACCATTTCTCATGGCTCGTTTGTGTTAAGGTTTCAGTCTCGTGTTAAGGTTTCTGCCAGTCTCACCAATGTAGGAGACCTGGCAGTCGGAGCATTTGATCAGCTCCCTGTCTGTTGTTGGGTTCGTCTCGGTCTTTAACGTTGGTCAGTAAGAGCCGTAACGTAGTTGTAGGTTTGTGGGCTACACGGATGTTGTAGGGCTGTAAGATCCGTGAGATGGTCTCAGAAGTTCCCTTAATGTAAGGTATAGTCACTGTAGTAACAGGTGTCGGGTTCTTGTTCGTTGCGTCAGTTTCAGTAGGTCGGAAAATGTTTCGTCTAATAAAGTCAGCGTTGTAGTTGTTTTTGATAAAAACACGTTCAAGGTATTTGTTTTCGTCACGTAAGCTGTCCGGTGTATGGCAAACTAGTTGCGCTCGTCTCGTCAAAGTCTTTATAGTCGAGGCTTTGTGTGAAGTCGGGTTGTAGGATGATTCGTCAAGTAATCTGTCGGTATGCGTCGGTTTTCTGTACACTGTTGTTCGCAGTTCGTTGTTGTCACGGCTTACCAAACAAATAGTAATTTGTTTCGTTATTATATGAAACAAATAGACTCCATGTTGCCATGCGTCTGTTCAGTAGTAGATCACAGATGACGTCAAAATGTGGTGAGAACATGATCTATTACTGAACAGACGCACGGCAACATTTCCATTTTCCTTATCTTGATATAAAAATTATTATTGTTGGCAACTACATCATGGGAAAGGTAAGTCCCAAGAAATTTAATGGTATCTTTTGGACACTGGAATTTTAAAGGCTCTGTCGTGTTTTTGCTCGAAGCACCAATCCACAAGGCTTTTGTTTTCTTTTTATTTAATTGCAAACCGGACAATACTCCAAATGAATTACCTATATTCATGGCATTTCTTAGCGACGTGGTATCTTCAAAAATCAGAGTTGTATCATCTGCAAACTGTGAGATCTTGGCATTCTGTCCATTTGGGAGTTCGATGCCCCGGCAAAGTTGGTTTTGGCGTATTTTGAGAGTTAGCATTTCAACCGCTAACACAAATAATAGAGGACTCAGAGGACACCATTGACGGACGCCTCGAGAGACTTTGAAATAATTGGTCATAAACCCGCATTCATCACGCCACTTTCGACATTATTATAGAGAATAGATATCCACTTTCTAATATTTGCACCAAAGTTGTATAATTCAATACACTTGTGGATAAAATTCCATTCAATGGTGTCGAAAGCCTTACGAAAATCAATGAAAAGTAGGATGCCTGGGAGATTTTTAGCTTCTGTATATTCCATAATATCATTTAAAAGCCGAACATTTTGGCCAATGAATCTACCCTTAATGAAGCCTGTTTGATCAGAGTGTATAAGCGAAGATAGTATTGACTGAATTCTTTGGCCAATTGCTTTGCCAAAATTTTATAATCCACGTTTAAGAGGGTTAGCGGTCGCCAATTAGACAGCTCAATAAGGTAGGAGTCATCTTTTGGTATCAAACAAATAACACCACGCCTCTGAGATATTGACAATTGTCCTTTGGTAAAAGCTTCATTATAAGAATTCAGGAGATGTATACCGATTAGGTCAAAGAATGTTTCATAAAATTCTTTGGAAAAGCCATCCTCTCCAGGGGATTTGTTGTTCTGAAAAGATTTCAAAACATTTTTTATCTCACCAAGTGTCAGATCGGATTCAAGAGGCATTGATTCTTTAAAGAGAGTTTGGGAATATGTAGGTTCTCAACAAAGGCGAAAAAGTTCTCACTGAAATTCGTGGAGAGAGAGTCGGATAATTTTGTTTCTAGTAAATTGCTGTAAAATGATTCTATTTCTTGACTGATTTGTTTCATGTCTGAACTGATTTCGCCATTCTCAAGTTTTAACTGTGCAATAACCTTTTCCTCAAAGTTTCGTTTTTCTAAATTAAAAAAATAATTGGTGGGTTTCTCACCTTTCTCAATCCAGCGGGCTTTTGAGCGGAACATGGCTTCTTTGCCTTTCTTTTCGTAAATATCTTGGAGTTCTGTCTTGATGCTTTCGTATTCATCTAGCAGTGATTGGTTGAAATGGCCATGCCCATAGCATATTTCATTATCAAGGGCATCGAGTTTTTCCTGAAGATAAGTTTCCCTATTTTTAAGTTCACGGCGTTTAGCTTTCGAATAAGTTATGGTTTCAGCGCGAAACTCCATCTTAATAAGTTCCCATAAAAGTTGATGGCTCTCAACTTCTTGATATTTTGCCAAGATTCTCGGTAAGCATTCTGTGATTTGCTGGACAAAATTTTCATCTTCTAATAATTGGTTATTGAATTTCCACGTCCCTGGGCCGCGATGAAATGCGTCATTGATTTCTACACTCAACTAAATGGCCTTGTGATCTGGAGCAATTGAAGAGCGTATTTCAGCTGTTCTTATGTTTAGGTTCAAGGACTGTGCAATGAGAAAAAAGTCAATTCTAGATTTAAGCCTCAGAGTTTTAGATTCATAAGTAAATGCCTTCCTTTCGGGGAGCAAGACTCGATAAACATCATCAAGACCTAATTCACCTATAAAACTAAGAAGGGAATTCCTGTAGCTTGTCTCTTGCCATGGACGCCCTCCACGTTTATCTATTGAGTGAAGAGAAGTATTCAAGTCACCTGCGATTATAATTCTGGACGTATTGGTCTTAGAGGCAATATCTGTACATAAATTTTGTATAAACAAAGATTGTTTTTGGGAATCACATGGAGCATAAACGGAAGCTAGAAAAAAATCTTTGTCACCTAATTTAACTTTTGCGATAATAAATTTACCGTTTGGATCAGTAGACAGACATTCAATGGATAACAAGGAGTTTGGTCTCTGCAATATGCCAGTACCTCTGGAATGTTTTGTACCGTGTGAGAAAAGTATTTTCCCACCCCATTCTGAAGCCCAAGGGACTTCATCTTCCTTTAACGAAAAAGTTTCCTGAAGACAATAGAAATCTGCTTTTTGATACAAGAACAATGCCCTTCGCTTGACGTGGTTACGCCACCCCCTTACATTCAATGATAAGATTTTGACGAGTTTCATAGTATTCTTCAGAATATAGACTAACACCTATTCAATATCGCGCAATAGTTATGCTAAAAGACCGCAGCAAAAGCTTGAGAGAGAGAGAGAAAAAAAAAGGAAATACGAAGACAGACAAATACTACTAAAAGTTAGAAATATAAATGAGGTACTCTAATTTAAGAGACTAACTTAATTTGTAATTGCAAAGAAAACGAATATAAACGAAAGAAATATAAAGTGAAGTTGTACAGTTCCTAAAAGAAATATAATTTAGACACTGCACTCAAATAAACAAAAATAAAGGTGAATACGCCGGGAGATTTCAAAGTATTTCCAATTTCCAAAAGAAAACGGAATTTTACTTCCAAACTTTGGTTCTGCAAAGGAAGGGAAGCAAGGAGAAAAAAAGTGTAAGCCTCCCTCCCTCCTCCCCGTTCGATCTCATTTCCCTCAGAAGATACAAAATTTGCATTTCGTTTACGGTATTTATGAAATCTCCTCTAAACGGTTATTTACAAATTTTTAAGATCGTCTTCACTAAAGATCCTAGTGGGGGCTCCTTCAGGCGACGTGTTTACAAATATCTTACCGTCCAAGGACCAGCAACTAAGAAGTAAGCCGTCTCTCCGCATCTTGTTTGCTTGACCCATGACATAGCGTCTGTGTCTTGTGAGGTTTCATTAATAAAGATGCGATCTTTAAACTCTGGAATGGTTGCAGGGCATCTTGGAAATATACTTGACGTTTTCACTGTCTTGAGCTTTGCTCTTGCTTTATATAGTTTGGTTTTATCTTTGTGGTTTGCAAATTTAACGATAATTGCGGTATTGCTGTTTCTTCTTTTAAGATGATGCGATATTTCTATATCGTTCGATGAAATGTCAACATCTAACGCATTGGCGATATATGCTTCTTTTGGGACACCATGGATTTCCAGACTGTTTTTTTCTAGTATATTGCTCTAGGCTATCAAGGTTATCCCATAAGTTGTAAATTTCGCCGTCTTGTTTGTCGATCTTTACTTTTGCTGCCTTGAGTTCCAGTTCCAAAGCCTTGTTTCGTTCACACGTTTTCGACAACGATTCTTGTAGGTCTTTCGATTTTAAGGACGCTTTAAGCTCTTTCAATTCGTCTCTGAGTTGACCATTTTCATGTAAGATTCTTGCAATGTATCTTGGATGTTGTCTAGAATTCCCTTTATATCTTCCAGACTCGTGTTGCTCGATTCTCTGACGTTTGTCTCAGCTTCCGATGGCGAGGCCGCCATAGCCTGGTTGTCTATCGATTTGACCAGTTTCGCAGGTTATTCCGCCATCTCTGGTGAGCTGCTTTTACGCTCTTCCCATTTTCTAGTACCCGTTGTTTTAACTTTTCCTATTTGGTTCGTCATTTCAAGTTATGGTTCGGGGAAGGAATAGGAATAGGAGGCAGCATAAGAGTTGTTACACATAGCTGCCGTCCGCTATTACGCTCTCTCCCAGTCTTACTTTACAATGCTTCCGATCCCAAATTATAAAAAGAGGCAGTCTATGACTACATGTGCCTAGTGATATGAAAACTAGTATCATCTGCAATGACTACATGATACAACAACAACAAGAAACTTTATGTGAAATAAGTATCAACTGTAACAATTCACAATTGAACAAGTTCTTCGGTTGCCCGCAAGTGTTGACAGTGTTATGAGAAAATTCGCCGTTTCACAGTTATTTCTTTGTTATTTGGAAAATTATAGAAAAACCAATAGTAACCTCTTTCCAGTTGACGACCAGGAATTTAAATATTCTATTTTGTACTTTGCCGACTCTTTGTACACCTGTAGTGTGCAACACCAACTTTCATTTAGTTCACAAGTGGTTCGTTAGCGGTTCACTTAGGTTTCCTTTTCGGCATTAAGGTCTATCTTCCGACTCTCGGAAGCTATCCAGCTGAACTGCTTTACACTAATGAAGTTTTATTAGTTTCTTGGAAGTTAGACAGCTGAGCTATATTCCAGCAATGAAGTTCTATTCAAAGGATAAGTTATTCTTGCTGTCAGTAACACCAATTGAGAATTTCTAATTAAGTATCTCATTTTTAATTTCCTAAGTTTGCTCTATCTTAATTTCAGCTTTTCAATGTTTAATCTTAGCAATCTATTTTTAAACCTTATTAGTGTTGATTGCGATTCGTTGTCGTGATTACAGCTTTTCCGCTTGTATTGTATGTTAGAAATTGCATTAGCATATTGTAAACACTTATCGTGTTAGGGATGACATATAAGCAAGTGCATTTGTAAAGTTTTTCGATTACATCGACAACTACATCGACGATTTACGTCGACGATTACGAAGCAGAGTGCAGAATAAACTACTGTTGGACCAAGTTGTGTCACTTCCTTGACGTCCGTAGTGAAGACCATCGAAGTAGATCCCGTGTACCAGGAATTCGTGACGAGATTCCGTTCCCGCAGGCAAAGCAGTGCTCTCCAGAGCTAGATTTCCCCAGTTGTCAGTTCAGTTCTCCGTTCAGTCAGAAATTACGGCGCTCGCAGGAAAAACTCATCGTCACAGCAGAAAAACCTATCGTCACAACAGATGGGTGACAAAAAGTTTCTAATTAGTGCCGGTTTTGTTTCATTTCGCTGATATGTTAACACGATGAAGCTGGAATGTTAAGGAATAGAGTTTACCCTTGCCGATGTTTGGTGATATTAAAGGAGAAGTTATATATCGCTGCAAAGTCAGCGTTTGAGATTACATTCTTTGCATAGGATGCTTTTAAGCGTGATTGTGCAATCGGATATTTTTCTTTCAGAAGATAAAACTACTTGAAAAAGGTCATTTCAACGACCTTTCAAAGTTTATAGTGAAAAACGGGTGTTTTGACGAGCGCTGTGGTTTGAATTTTTTTCCCACGAAAATGCCCCGATGCAGTTGAGTCAAATCTTAAACATACAAAACTTACCAAAGTCGTTGAACAAACGCGCAACGTGGGCACACGGAGCGATGGCAGCAAAAGTTGCCATCTACGTCATGTCTTCTCGGGATACGAAAATCAAACGAACATTACACGAACGACCAGTGTTACGGACACGCACGCACGATAACATAGTGCCTTGAGCTCTACGAGCTTTAGGCACAAAAATGGTAAACTTAATAGACTTATCTGCCAAGTTCAGCAAATGTCATGGCTTTCCAAAGTTGCTCAGTCCTTTTCAAGGACCCAATCGATTTGTCGCTCTCCTGCCTGTCTGACAAAACATCCCAATACCATTAATGCATGAGTACCGCATGCTAATTTTCTTCGTAAGAACACTTCCTTTCACATTTCACCAACTACTTGTCTGGCTCGGTCAGTATAAAACATAGACTGTGGACTGTGGACTACGGACTGGGTATAAAATATAGACTGCGGACGGCGGACTACGGACTGGGTATAAAACACGGACTGAGGTATACAACGCCGACTAAGCATTACGGACTGGGTATAAAATAAGGACTGCGGACGGCGGACTACGGACTAGGTATAAAACATGGACTGAGGAATAAAACGCGGAGTAAGTATAACGGACTGGGTATAAAATACGGACTCAGGTATAAAACGCGGACTGTGTACTAATAACCTCTTACTAACCGAGCGCGAGGGCCGTACTGGGGAATATTAGCTCGAGGTCGTGACAGTACGGACTGAGAGCAGCGAGGTCCGTACAAAAGCGACTGAGGGCCAATATTCCCCAGTACGGCTCGAGCTAGCTAGGTTAGTAAGTAGTTTATTAGATGGCACTCGGCTCATGCTATACATTTTTCTTTCAAACGCACTTCCGGTCAGTTAAATTCAAGTGACTTCCGGCGCGTGATGACGCGAGCAACTCGGAAAGAACAAGCTACCAGCTACAACGACCTTGAAAAAAAATTATTGAACATATTCCGAGCGTTTTACCAGCGAAACTTACTGGATTGGGAGCCAAAGTGTGGGGATAACATTCACCATACAGTTCTTTCAAGTGCAACTGGATTGGAGTCGCCGAAATCTTTAGGATTCGTTTTCGTCGATCGGCATGGTGGTTTTCACTTGTTTTGTGTGCTAGTGCATGACCTTCGCTTTGCGCTTCAATACTAGTTTTCTTTTCGATTTTTAAACTTGTTGTATTTTAGTATGTTGAATGAAAACGTCTTCGTTACATGTAAAGTGAAGAGGTGAAGGAAACTGGAAATTGTTGTTGTCTCGTTCTCTTCGTCATTAGGCTTATTGAGCTTAAATGAATTGACACAAATGTATTTACGAAAATAGTTGAAGATGTTGAGCCAAAGGTGTTCAAGCTCTGATGTAGGTAGGCTGTCGCACAATTCTTTCGTTGTCTTACTATTAGCTAATTCATCCTCGTCGTCTTCTATTTAAAGGGATAGGGTATTTTACATGTTTTCTTTCAGCAGTTTAAGCTGCAAATATATTTTCCGGCTTTTGAAAGAAGAAAAAATTCAAGGCTTGGACCGTTTCCCTGGAAATGGTCCGTATGGTAAAATCCCGACCCAAGAAAGAACCAATCAGAACGCTCGGATTTCCCTTGCCATATAATAAATGCGGCCTACCGACTGCGGACTGGGTATAAAACACGGACTGAGGTATAAAACGCGGACTAAGCATTACTTACTGGGTATAAAATACGGACTCAGGTGTAAAACGCAGACTGCGTTTTAAATGCGGCCTACCGACTGCGGACTGGGTATAAAACACGGACTCGGGTATGAACAAGCTCACACGGGGTGTAAATTACCTCCGCTTTCAATGTTACGTGCATAGGCGACATCTTCTCGACATGCTCTGGCCTATGTGAAAAATGTGAGAACCAATCAACTACACTGAATCGTTTGATTGACCCCGTAAATTTGGAAACAGTCCATAATCTTCAACAGCCATTTGAGGTAAGAAATTATCATTATTTGGCATTTCTTCCTCTAATAACCATAGCATGTCAAGAGATGACATGTCGAAAGATAGTCGAAAGATGTCGCCTATGCAAGTAACACTGACAGCGGGTCCTTGCATACGGCTGGCGCGCGGGAAATTTGAATTGACCAATCAGGATTCAGCAGGTGGGAAAAATTTTAGTGACCTCACGTTAATATTAGTTGACAGGAAAAGCATTGAAATCAAGCACCTTTTCTCATTGGAGATTGCATTAAATATTCACTAAAGGGGATTTACAATTCCCCAAACCATATCAAATTGCAAAAACTGGAAAATGTGAAACATCTTTTGTCTCCAAGCTTCTAATTTGGCGCCAAAAATAGTAGTTCCTCGAGCGTCGCCATGTAGGATAATAGTAGTCTTATTTTAAACAAATTGTGCTGTTCGTTATCAAATTAAACCCGGAATTCTCTAGTTAATTATTAAAAGAGGCCAAAGCAACTTTAGCATTTGGCTGGCGGCGAAGAAAAAGGCTATTTTCGTGTTGTTTCGGTAGGCCAGCTAAGTTTTGACTGCCACATGTAATGCGGGATCGGCCACCGTATGCGAGGGTGTAAGGCGACTAAAGGCCCCAGCGAACGCCTATTTTGCGAACGCGAAGAAATGGCTAAAAAGTAGTTTAAGTTGACTGGGCTCAAACTGGGTTCCTGGATTAAATGTGATGTAGATCAACGTCGATCAAACTCGATCCTAGCCCTGATTAAGCGAGAGCAGAAAAGCATGAATAATATATCTCGGCAAGAGACAAAAGATCAGTGGTCTCTTGATTTCGGTAAGGTCTGCATAAGAACTAAGAGGTCCGTCAAGCCGAAAATTGTCTTGGTTTCTGTAGCATGAAGCGACCAGGAGTACTTCTGCTCTCGCTCTCCTACTCTTCCCTGGATGGGATGCTGTGAGAGTAAAGTGCATTGTCCCCGAACAGAACGCAATGTAAAAATACTGAAACTGCAGTCAGGGATAGACATCAGAGTTAAAACATGTGCTTGACACTGACTTTTTAACGTTTGAAACGACGTTAATAAACTTCGAAGACGTTTCGACCGAACAACTTCGGCCTTCATCGGTTTTTTAAAAAGCCAACTGAGTGACGGCTTTCTAACGGTTCACAGAACGCAATGTCCCTGGCCAGTGTTAGAATCTAGACAGCTCGATCCAGAGACAAACGCACTAACCACGACGCCACCATGAACTCACCGTATAAAACTGTCAGAAACGCGTTAAACAATGAAGACATAGGTAGAGGGTAGTGTTTAAGACACAGAACAAGATTGGGTCATTGATTAACTTTTGACAAGGTCAATTTATTCAAACCTCTGTGTAAAATATGCTTTGTACAAAACGTATCTTTACTGTCTTTACTTACCCGATCTTTTAAAAAATATAAAATGGCCTTAATCAATGTAGTATACAATTAATTACAACGATTTCTCCCTCAATAAATAGTTTCTTAATAAATAATGTTTTTAAAATCTTTTGAAATAGATTAAAATCTTTCTAAATGTAAATAACTAAAAGTTTTGTTAGATTTCTCATCTTCAGAGTGTACATGACTAATATGTTCAATAAGTTTATCTCTTTTTAAATAACATCGTAATGAAAAAAAACAAACTAACTAAGGAGGGACTCCTACTTTACTCTGCGTCACATTGTGACTACATAATACTGGTTTAACAACTTACTCGACAATAATGTGCATATGTAACGGCTGACTAGTACTGAGCAGTACTTTTGATATCTAGCACTACTCACAGGCACCGTGCAATACAGTTACAACTGTACTTAACAAACTTCATTTGATTTCTTGAAGAAATTTGTCGTTATATTACAAGTTTGTTCATTTGTTATGTTACAAGTTTGTTCATAGATATCTTTTTCCTGGAAACTAGGATTACCGCTTTCAGCTCTCACTTGAAATATAAATTCTAAATACTTACTTACACAATTTTCGGAATTTACAATGCAATGCGCTTTTTGTCACTGCATGTTAAAAGGCGCAATATCAGCAACTAATTATTATTATTATTATTATTACTTCCCGTTATACATTTCTTGAGATCTAGGTCTGAGAATTGCGAGACACATTAACTGGTATTAGCCTTTCGTTGATGGTTTTTTCTATTTCAATACTTATATGCATGGCAATGTTTTGATACTGTTCGGAGAAGTTGGATTTTGATCGGGTTAACTGTTTCCTGTGTAAACATAGGCAATTGTTTCTTCTCGTAGTTTCCATCTCCAGATTGTCAGTCCACTCTTTGGATCACATCCATCTCTGGCTAAGACTCTCATTGAGTACCTTATAGCTTTGCAGTAGTGTAAACAGCCGATACAAATGGCCCGTGTAAGGCTTGACGGAATCTCATTTGGCATTTCCTCGGTGAAGCCCCATTTCCACTGACATGGCGATGTTCCCTGTAGCCCGGACGGGATGTCACGTGGATATCTGACGTCACGTCGCTTCCTTGTAAATGGTTTCATTGGCAGGCCTTCGCGTCTCGATTCGACACCCACTAAAGCGTTTTCCATAGTAATATAGTTTTTCTCTTTTATACGCTGCAGAGCTTTCCTTGGACGGATCTTTCTATTGCAAGAGTGTGGTACAGGAGAGGGCACAACTGATATGAGGACAGAGGCCAGCAAGTGTAGAGTCTGCTCGAGAAAGAAAATTTCAGTTTGTTTAAAGTATACAGTATATATAATATTTAAGTGGTCAATTGGCTTGTCGTACTGAAAATCTGCGAGGATCTTATTGCTTTGTATACGGGGTTTGTCTATTTAACAATTGGTGGTTTGCATCGAAAATAAAAATCGTCACCATTCAATAA
>CM042754.1:27248107-27308754 GCA_022496165.2 Catalaphyllia jardinei | reverse complement strand
CATTGAAACGAAAAATTATTACTCTAGAGCTCTGACACATTCAAAGTAATACTTCTTCTAGTGCAAGAACTGTTCAGTTAGGAAAAACGTAGGCGATAACTGCTCTTGTGACCTACACGAGATCCTTCTCGGGCCGCCATGTAATGTCACGCAACGCGTAAACTTAGAAATTCAAATGTCTTCTATAACAGAACGAGGAACCCTGTCGAGCTTAAACGTCGTAAAACGCCAAGTTATGATAGGATCTTTTAATTTATAATTTAAGAAAATGATGACGTCATATGAAAACAAAGAATTAGATCAAGAAGCAGAATGTTGTTAAAAGTGGAGTATCTGGCTCCAAACAATACATATCACTCACACTGATACCAGCTAGTACCTTTAAGGTACGCTTCGGCTGTGTATCAAACGAGTTTAGTTGAGCCATATTTCGTATTTTGGTGAGACGTAGTCGAGCTAAAATACCCATACCGAGAACAAACGAGCGTGATATTCCGCCAAAGCGTGACACCAAGGGGTGAGGTTAGATATGTTTACCGTACGCAAATTCAGCCAAGTGAGCACAGTACCGTAACAATATCAGGTCAGGGACTTGATATCGCAGGATATCAGTGCAGTAGGCATGGCTTCTGATTGGTTAATTGCGAATTTGGGTATGGAAAAGAAAACACACGGCGGTTACAAACATTACCAATAGACAACGCATGGTCTATCGCTACTGGAAAGTCCGACTTACAATGTAAAATTAAGGAAATTCTTTTGATCAGTGAGTTAAAACCCTCACTTAATGAAAATGTTGGTAGCGAGAAGCTATTTCTTTATTAATTTCTACCGGAAGTATCAACTATCGGTAGTATCAATTTTGTCATTGTTTTTTATCTTGTCACCAGTTCTCCTCTTTATTTTGTATTTTTAAATGTTTAACAGTTATAACCGTTCACTTCTGAAGATGTATGTTGTTGCATACGAAACTTCAAGTAAACCAGAAAGTTTTTATTAGACCATGCGTTGTCTATTGGTAATGTTTGTAACCGCCGTGTGTTTTCTTTTCCTGCTAAAGTTGAAATGGCCGAAGAACAAGAATATTTATGAATTTGTGTATGGTAATGGTGCTAATGGCGAATATCACTCGGATATTCCTCAGTTTTATCTGGATCATATTCACTCACGTGATGCGTCTAGACCAATCGCATCCGAGAGAAAATATTTGATAGATTAAAATCGCTGATAGCGTGCGTGTTGCTCTTGAAGAGAAAAATTGCCATTTATTTTTTTTTCTGTTAGGAATATCTCGAATGCGGCAGTTCTGGAGCAACCGAGTAAGTACTGACTCACAATTTGGGTATGATTGAAAGTCAACTTTGATGTAACAATACTTGAGTCCGTATAAAAAGAATGGCCAAACACAAACAACACAGACAATCCATGTCAGTGAACAAGTCAAACCACAAAAACATAATCATGTAGACGGTACGAAGCGTGGGAGAAATGTGTATAAATAACACTACTCTGATGATAGGATCTTAATTGAATGAACTGTTCCACCGGAAGCGGTGGATATTGGCAATTTTAAAATAAATCTGCTGCCGAAAAATAATCTCGACAGTAGTTGGAAATAACGCTGTAGATTTTGCGATCTGGATTCTATTCTTTTCTTTTTTGGCCGTTATATATAAATCTTAATCTCTATACATACAGCATGACGAATTGAGGCATATTAACAGTCGATTTCTTTTCTCTGAGAATAGAAAAAAAGCTGAAATTACTACTGAAACATTTTTCGTTTTGCGTTATTTTGGGAACATCTTACTTCGCTACGGTTTGTGACTTTTTTTCTGCCATTATTTTCAAGCAGTAGGGAGTGCTTTATGGTTTGTTAACGAGTTTGTTTGTGACAAAGGTATGAAAACGTTAGCGTGACTCTGGTCTTACGTATCAAGATGAAGCACCACAGAGAAGTTAATAAACCGCGTCAAAATTCTTATAAACTACATTTTACTTAATAACTAAAAAAAACCTTTTTTCGCCGTGTAGAATTTTAGAAGAATTAATCAAGTAAATCTAGTTCACGGTCAGTTTCTCGTACACGTTTTTGGTTTTTGATAAGGAAAATATGTAATCGCGTTCTGCGCCGTTTAACAGAAAAAAAAACAGTGTCCGCCTAAGCTGTTGTAAAAGGAGCAGAATTATTTCACCAAAGCTCTTTGCTAAACACAGGTTAAAGAACTCTATAAACGATATCATTTAGGAAGATGATTTCCCTCACTCAACACTAAGTGTTCTCGACAGGCGACCCTCAGTATAAACCCGATTAACACGCATATTAGTATCTTATAAGGTTTTGTATTTCAACCGGCTGCTCGTTTTCCCGAAAAACCTGAACTTACTTACCGTAATAAGCACTGTCGACTTCATATCGGCAGCGAGATGGGTCCAAACTTGATAAAGTGATGTCCTTTGTGGTGTCAGTTCAACTGATTTCAAAACTCTCGATCGATGTTGTACCATGCATGCTCTTTATAGCAGCGATTTCTTTTCAAGACTGAGGTGTGTCCAACATAAAGGGAATTCCCTTCCCTGACTATCTTGAATGCTATAAAAAGATCACAGAGGCAACTGCGTGGGGAGCGTATCATGTGATGAAAACTGTTTAAAACTGACCAGTTTTCCGCTTCCGCGTGTTGGATTCCACGATGTACAATTTCACACGCATACAAACCGAAAAAAACAAACGAAATTCTGGTATGATTTGGAGTAGTCCGTTTTATTTTACTCAGTTACTCATGTCGTTTAAGCTTTTGTTTTAGCTTGAAACAGTCGTGCAACGCCACTGTAATGTTTACTAAAATGTACATAAATTACTGTCACGTCGCAAAACATTGGCTGTCACGCTGGTCGCTTCACGCTATATGAATTTCTTTGAGCGTAGTTTCGAAAGTTGAATTCTGCCGAATGCTTTCTTATTCTACTCATTTAATGGTAATTTCTTAACTTAACTAGACAATATTCATTTCTGTTTCGTACTAGCCTTGGCATTAGAAGGCTTTCAAGAGACCTTTCTAGACTGATTTGCATTTATGAATGTCGGGCTTTGTCACGCTAATCCGACCTTCGGTAATGCAAGGGGTTTCTTTTCAAAAGAGCTTACTAGGCAATCCTTTAATAGCTTACTGCCTTACGATTTGTCTATAACACTTGGTAGTTTTCCCGCTGATGTCATTGAAGCAAACAAAACGTTCCAATGCAGTTTTTTAAACTAAGAGAAAAATTCCCATGTCAAGGAACGTTGAGTGACATCAGCTGTTTGATTGTCATGACTCATGTGATACATTGCCGATTTAAAACTGAAAAGAAAGCCATGGTAATAAAACCAGTCAGGTAGACGGGACAGTTTCAAAGCTACAGAAAATCCAATGAAAGAGTATGTCTCTATAAATACCATATTTTGTCATATACAATATCTACATTTAATGCGGATGAAATGATATCTTAAAATATCTTGGTGAAAATATAGCATTAGCCTTTAGGGTACGAACTGAGCCGGCCTGAATTTACTAGGGGTTTTCGGTTGCTCGGGACTTTTTGTTTGTGTTAGATGTTAATCGATTGCGTATTTATGCCGGTAACCATAACAACGTGCATGCTACAAGAAGTTCTAGTGGCATGCGGAAGTGCAAGAAATTGTATATTGCGTTACAGTCCGGCACGCCTTTAAGTCTAGCTATAAACCTTGTTCGCGTGTCAGCACAAGACTTTCGCAGGATCCAGAGCTGAAAGGATCTTCCTTCTTCATGCTAGATCTTCCAGGAATTCTTTTGAATCGGGATAGCGGTAGTACGTACCGTTTTGGAGCAATTGCATCGACATCTATTTTCAATCATAAGTGAAACTACCTTGCTGTACTGCTAAATTCCTCTAGGAGCTCAGAATTTGCTGCCTGTCAGACTACTCTGCAGTTAGAAAGGATTACATAATCTAAAACACAAACTTAAACACATGCACCTAATTATAGTTGACCCGGTGCGACTACAGCCAATATTAAAATAATCAGTAGGCAAACTTAGCGGCACAGTCCCTGCTCCGAGTAACAGGGTCGACGTACTAAGACATGCAACAACAGCGCTTGATTGATTAAAATCAATTCCCTTTTAATCTTTCCTGAGCTTGATCGCACCCACTGTACAAACCATAGAGGAGTTCAGCCTCAAAGGGGCATTCTGGGTAATCAGGTCAAATTAATAAAGAAGTAAAGCCCTGAAACGAATGTTTATCTTTATATTTCCGTTCTGATTTCGACACATATACTGTAAACGGAGAAAGCCCTTTTCTAGGTTTACCAGCGTTTTTGAGCCGATCGAGTGATTGTTGTGGGCGTAGGAGTGACGGTTAAAATCGAATGATTTGATCTAGTCCGCTAAAGCCACACAAGGAACATCTCCGTTACTCTGATAGGTGGGCTATTGCCCAGCTCAATCGACTATAAAACGCTAGTAAGTACAGAAAAGGGGTTTCCCTCTTTACAGTGAAAGTTTCTTCTCAAAAAATGAAACTCAGACCGGACGCAATGCCGGAAATATGTATAAATGTAAATACACCTAGTCGCTTCATGCTACAGAAACCGGGATAAGCTCCGGCCTGGTGGGCCACAGTTGGCTCGTATGCAGACCGTTTACCTTTTTTACTTACCTAAGGATCTAATGCCTATATGAGGGATAAATTGTCTTACCTTGGATCCTTCCTTGTTTGATGTGAATGGCAATTAACAAATAGATAATCTCCAGGAAAGAGGTGAAATATGCTACCCCCCACCCCCCCTCCCCCCAACGTATTCGTCAAAGGAATTATTGAAAGTTTGGAGCCGTTCCTCGAAAGCACGCGTGATGTGTTTACAGGAAGGTAACTCTCCTCTTACATCACGCCTATGTACAGTTAAGTGCTCATAGAGTTTCTGAGGAAAATCTATTTCCGACCGACCAAACGACGGTATATTTATGTCAATAAAGCGATTGCAAGAAAATTTCATTACAGCCACGCCAAAACCTCTAATTTTGGATCAAGTGACCTTTACTTTCCAGAGGAAGATGTAGTAATGTAATAAAATAAGTTTTATTTCAAACAGGATTTAATCAGCTTATTATCATCGTATTTATTGCAGTGATGGTTCCTAATTTTTTAAAAAAGTTTTAAACTGAGACAATCTAGTTTCAAGTTTTGTTCCAAACTCAACGTATGTTTTTAATCTTTATATCACTACAACCGGAACATTTCATAAATATTTCAGCACATCGAGGCTAATAAATATGATATAAATAATTCTTAAATCGGATACATGAAGATAACTTCAGACGTAATGAAGTAATGCATGTGAAATTAATAAAAAAATCGCATTACTTTACATTTATTTTAAACTAACACTGTTTCCAGTGGGAGACAACTTATCAATAACTCTTGGAGTTAACCACGCCTTTGTGCATTGCACAAAATTTTCTTAGATTTGGCATTTAGCAGTACAGATTGTCCGGTACAGCGCGTTACACGTGGATCACATGACGTGGCGTGATTTGCTGGTTGTTCCAATTGATACTAAATATATTTCCGTTTATAAATCAAACCTGACCATTTGACAGTGCTTCCTCTTGCAAAAATTTAAAGAATCTAACTAAAAGAAATTGTACTAAATTTTCGGTGACCTAATTGTTTATACTTTTCTTGTCCTGGACAGTGTTCAATTTTGCAGACTTTCAATTTCTTCTTCTTCTTCTTCTTCTTCTTCTTCTTCTTATTCTTCTTCTTCTTCTTCTCCGCCTCCTCCTCTTAATTCTTCAAATGCTTTCCCTTACATTCTTGAGACTGTAAGGCGTTCTTAAATTTTTGTCACGTAACGTTCGAAGTTTTTGTTGCAACATTTGCGTGACATCTCAGGTACTGTTACAGGACTTTCCGTGGTACAGTTCCTCTTGGGCTTAAAGAGGATCGTTAAAGATCATACACAAACGCCACAGGAAGAGTTACTCTCTCCCATTTCCACACATCCATTCTTTGTTTGTGAGTTCTTAACGCAGGACAATCTCTTACAAGAACCCGGTGATCGTAGTACACTGGTCTGCAGTACCACTTACAGCCTTTACACACGGCCTTCGGTAAGTATCTTGGTTCTCTGTTCACGTTTTCATCAAGTTCAATAGTCCAACTGCAGTGACGCGATCTCGTTTGGTTTACACTCCTTCTCAATCGTGGCGGAATATTTAAACTCTCTCGGAGTTTTTGATATGAGTTTCCCTTGACTAACAACCAGCCAGCCTTTGAAACCTTCTCTACTACGCTTCGTGGTGTCATTAACTTTTCACCGCAAGGCGCTGAGCGGACCATTTCAACGACGTAGAGTAAGACAGTGCCTGCCAGGGAAATCTGCAGAATCTGAAATAGGTAAATAAACAAAGAAATATTACTAACACTGCAAAAGATGTAACATTTACATATAGCTGAGTCGAGAAAAATTTGCGTCCTGTGTGTTCTTGAAACCGAACGCAAACTCAAATAATTTTTTACAGAAAGTTCTTCATTTTGATTAATCAACTTATCTATTTTACTTTTGTTTTCTCATTTGAGGAGTCTTAAATTTTATCCTTACTCTTAAGTGATTTTATTGCTCTACTGAACACACGGAAAAATGGTAATCAGTTTAATCACTAACTAAGTACTCGGCCAGCAAAACTGTCAACCACAATAGACTTCGCCAAGCGTGATGAGAACAATGAGCGATATAGAATTAACACCGCTTAAAAATTTTTGTCAACAGATTTTTAGAATACAGTTTAATATGACAGGTTATAGTACACCTCATTTTTCCAAATGATGAACTGAATTTTTAGTGCAAAATTACGAATTTTAGAATATGTCATGTTAAAGTTAATTTAGTTATGAATAAAGGAATCTCTCCTGTACTTTAATTTAAAAGCGACAACAACCGATTCGCGGCCGATCACATTCTCAAGGTAACTGGTTGACTTACCTTCATAATTGAACACAGCATAGTTTGCCGTAATTCCCACGCCTTTCACTTACTGACTACAGAGTCTCTCTTTTTTTATGCGTTGACTCCCACTCAGTCAGACGGCAGTAAATTGCTCTGAGCTTTGCCAGGCGCGCTCCGGCTTATATATCATACCTGGGCCCCATTTTCCGCTCAGGAGTGTTGCGTCACCGAGGCGAGCATTTACAAGGAGGAAAATTTTCGCGGGCTTAAAATAACAAACCGAACCAATTGTGTTTTACATAAGAATTAAGCACACTAAGGGGAATCCCTTTCTTCGCTTGCTACTTCCTTTACTGAAACGTATAGTTACGATGACGATACTTTTATTTTTAGCGTTTTCGTAAAGGGTATGGATAACGACGAAATTGCATCGTAAGCTATTCGTAACTTTTCCGAAGCTTCACGATGCTCGAAGCTCGCGCGTGTCGCAGTGGCACTGTGGCTGATTGAAGTTCAATGAAAGTGTTTGCATCTTCGCTTTGACAATGAAATAAAGCTCCGAACAAGGACGTTTTATTGTTGTTGGAATTAGTCAATCGACTGCGAAGCCGGTGTATTTATCACGATGGCGGCATTCCGTGTCCTCCAACGAAATATCACTGAACGAGTGAGTTGACTCAGTTGGCCGTTTGTAAAATACTCAGGCTCACAACTAAATTGCAAAATAATTCAAAACCAATAGCGCTCCTTGAAATTAATCATCAGCGATGGCTTTTACTGAGAGAAATGGCAGCAACGTTAGAGCCGTCAACTCAGTTTAAATAATTCGGTAAAAAGGTTAATATTTATAGATCAGTTAATTTAATAGCTTTAGAATTCACACTATCTTGATATTATTCTTTCTTCACTTTCCTCTAGCTGCTTTTAAGCTTTATACATAAATTGATTTCACCATTAACAATTTTAGTAACATCACTGATTCATTCAAGGTAGCCACACCTAACTGAATTGCAACTCTGTCTAAATTTAGGAATGATAAAAATCAGCAGCACATGTAAAGAGATGATAAAGCTATCGGTCTCTTGAGGTGTAGCTGAAATTATCGACCAATTATTGACTAGTTTTGCCGTGAAAACTTTGCACGATTTTTGCTGAAACGACTTTTGAGCTGCGCGATTCTTACTTTAAACCACCGGAAGTCGTAAACTCAATAAGTTAAAGTTCAGTTGAAGCAATATCGTTTCAATGTCAGTGGTACGGTTGGAAACAAATTCATGTCAAATAATTCAAAGAATTAGGTCAGGAACCGAAGAAGAAATTTGTCTCTACAAATATTATTGGTACTTGCGGTAACTATATAAGCATCAGTACTAATTCGCCGATGCCGTGGAATTATTATTTACAGCAGGTACTGTGAAATGCTGATTTTTTTGATCGCGTGTACTCAATATTGTTTTGTTTAATTTACGGTTTCTTTGGTATGTATATAGGTGGGTTTCTTGCAAAAATGTTTTGGCCAAACTATGACGCACAGTTTTAAGTACATCATACCGTTAGCCAATATAAAGAAAGCTCTTTTTCCAGTTTATCCGTTATAACGAACTTTTCGTGTTAAACTTCGCCATTGGTTGCAAACTGGTTTAGCCTGCTGAAATAGTTTTACGCCCATTGTCGAATGATATATGGCGTTTCTTTATAGTAAGGTCTGCTATATAACTCAAAACCTTAAAATTGTCATTAACTAAGAGCTATATTTGTCAAACATTTCTTGTTTTATTTGTACCAGTAATTAGAATGTCTATAAGAGTCAGTTTTGGCGGCTGCTGTATACAAGAGAGCTGTGATCAACAAACTAATATGATGCTGACGAAACAGTTCCACGTGGAATATAGTTTTAATAAAACAATGTCGCGTGGACGGAAGCAAAAAGGAATCCCCTTGAATAAATGAATAGGATTTTGGAGTAGCCGACTAAAGCAAACTGAAACATTGTTGATGAGTCCTTCGAATAAGCCCGGCGGCGAGTAAGGCGGGTTTCTATAGCATTGATACTAGTAGAATGATATTAGATATTATTGCTCGGTGCAGAGGATGTGGCAAATTTATTTAGCCTAGCAGGTTTCCTTTTAATTCTCCTTATAATTCTCACTTCTGGGCTGAGAAAAGTCGACGGACGGAAATGTACAGTGTCTCGCCCATGCAGTATGCAAGGCACAACGACCCAGTCGCAAGGATATTTGGATGTGTACAAGCTGAATAATAAAATGCCGTGATGCTTTCAAACCAGTTTAAGGGCCAAACGGGTATATAATATCATAGAAAAGCCGCCTTTCTTCTCGTATTCACACCAGCGGCCTCTTTTGTTATGAATAAAAGGAAAAGTCTTGAACAGAACAAACCAAATGATTTACAAGAAGCCACATGTAAATCGACAAAAATTACACGGTGTTTTTACATTTTACTGACTATGTTCAGTACATTACAGTTTATTTAACACCGATCAAACAAGTCACGGGCGATAGCTAAACTGCAAAACAGACCGAAACAGAACTCACTCAGCTGAAACGTTCATCCGCGCACAAAACCCACTCCTTTTCCGGACAGGCCCGTTTCTATATTCAATAGACCGGTAGACATATCGTGAACACAGCTAGTGACTTTGACATCAATTCTGTTCGGAAATAACTGATGTGTGTTTCACTCGGTTTCAGTAGGTTATATTGCTTCTCTTAACATAACACGTCAGAATATTTTATCGCGCCCTTCACCTTAAAACGCGGAAGGAGTGACTCTCATAAGTATGCATATTCAATCCCAGATAAAAATTTTCTACACGTGTCCAAGTTGCAGTTTTTTCCGCCCTATGAATTTGGCAGTGATGCAAATTAAAGGGGAGATGCATCGTTTCATAAACGGAACGTTTGTAGCATTCCAAAATAAAACCAGTGGGAGCTTCAACTGATATATTTCAGTCATAAAACCAGCTTTGTGGACCAGCCAGTTGCGACAAGCGAGTGTAGAGCCAATCTGCCTCCTGATAATCCTGCTTTGCTTTCTTGTTGAACGGGTAGAAAATAACAGCGCTGTACAAA
Organism: Catalaphyllia jardinei; assembly: GCA_022496165.2. Taxonomy (NCBI): domain Eukaryota; kingdom Metazoa; phylum Cnidaria; class Anthozoa; order Scleractinia; family Caryophylliidae; genus Catalaphyllia; species Catalaphyllia jardinei. The sequence continues at coordinate 27,298,686 of CM042754.1, read as the reverse complement.
AATAGAGGCCTCAGTGCACTTTAAAGATCGATTCGAATCGATCTAATCCGGTTGTTGAGCTATGAAATTAACAATAACCAGTCTTGAAGCTTATTGGCGGTCAAACTGGAGGGTAGCTTTTTTATATGCTCGTTTGCCAGCATCATAATAACATGTCATAGCAGACGCCGAATAAGGCCCGATACACACTGCACCGGAGAAATTTGAAAACGCAGCTTTGTGATACGCAGTTATAGGCCTTCCGTCCACACTAATCCGTAACGAAAACGGAGCTTTTCTTCAACGCTCTTCAAACTGGAGGAATATGAAAACGCCGCCTTTGCATTTTAGTGTGGAGGGAAATCATTTTGAAAACGGCGGGAGCTTTTCGAAAATCCTGATTTCTATCATGATTCACTTGACCTCTCTGCCTGAGCTTTACTCAAACACAACTCCAAAATGACCGATCATAGTTCCGTTTTCGAATCCTACAGCGGTTTAAGAATTATTCATCAACTCCGGTGAATTTTTTAAATAAGTGATCTGCTTTTATTTTATTTTCAAAAAAATAAATCCCGCGTTAGGTTTCACATTCCGAAACCGCCGGGATTTTACCCAATTGACACACTTTACAATCCGCTAGATTTCATAGCTTGTTCTTCATCTGTACAGCCATGGGCTGCAAGTTATATAGCTAGAAATTAAAGAGCTAAAAATTTAAGCCCACAGTGGGAAGCAATAGAACACTTTCTGTGCCATAGTTCCGTCATGTCTCGCGGGAGACTTCCTCTGGCAAGTCTTAAATTAAAGAAAAATCATCTTTGACGGTTAGGCCTACCGTCCACAGTAATCCGTCACGAAAACAGAGCTTTTCGAAAATGGTCATAAAAACCGGAGGAAATTAAAAACGCGGGCTTTACATTTTAGTGTCGGAACTAGCCTGCGTGGCAAGCATTTTCGTGGAGCAAAGAAAGAGCGAAGAAAGGGGTTTTCAGTGTTTCGCCCGCGCGAAAAATGGGACGAGAGGACGGAAACCCCGTTCTTCGCTGTTTCTTAACTCCACGATAAACGCTTGCTACACAGGCTATGTCAGAACGGAAACATCTTGAAAACGGAACTTTTTGAAAGCAATGATATCACAATAATCAAGAGATTTCTTTTCTTTTTTAATTTTAATTTGCAAAACTATTTACAAGAGATTTCTTTGCCCGAGTTTTACTCAAAGACAAATCGAAACTGATTGGTGCTTGCTGCGTTTTCAAATTTCCCATGATGACCCAACCGCGATATGACAGGGCAAGGCAAGGCATGCTAAAACCAACAAAAGTCAAGCCAAGGCAAGGCAAGGCAAGGCAAATCAAGTGAAGGCAAGCCAGAACAAGCAGACTTATTAAGATAAACACATCCGGTATTTGTATTGTATTGAATTATAATGAACACTTATCCAGCTGAGTCTGCAGCTGGATTGGAAGGTTTTTTATTGCAAGGGAAATTTGTACATTCAACTTAAAATTAAGATCTTATTTAGTATATTCACTAAGTTGCACATGGCCTCAAATAGTAGGCGCCATAATTCTAACTTGGCTCCGAAACTTGGGGAATGAAACAAAAGAAATAAACTATTCATCTCTCGACCTCGACGCGATTTCTTATATTTTCTTCCCTCAAGCGTCGGAAGCAAGTTAGCATTTTAATATATCAAAAAATGGCCTATTAAAGAGATCAGCCTTTTTAAAAGTTGTCTCGTCTGGTGTAGTTACAATTGGAGTTTGTCGAGAACCACAAGCCCTTGACATAAAACACAAAATACAAATAATATATATTTGCACACACTGATCATTGAGAAACTACATGTAGGATTACTAGCATTATTATATTCCTGACAAAATCACTTCATGGTGATCGGCTGAGAGCAGGCCAACTTATCTGTCTTTCTTATTGGCGCTACTTACTATGTTGGCACTGCAATACCAATTTTAAAATGCGGGCGAGCTAGAAATTTTCTCAGGCATAAAATCTCGTGATAAATGAATAATCATATAAAAGCTCGAGTAATTAAGGATTTACACTACGAGTTACATTTGAAAAACTCTTTTAAATTGTACTGGTCTTAAGGCTCGAACAAAAATCCAAATTTCTCCGGCGTAATGTGGACGGAAAAATATTTGATGTGTTCATTTTCAGATTGAATTGCCGTTTTCGAATTTCCCCGAGGTAATGTGGACGGAAAAATATTTGATGTGTTTATTTTCAGAGCGAATTGCCGTTTTCAAATTTCCTCGAGGTAATGTGGACGGGAAACATTTTATGTGTTTATTTTCAGAGTGAATTGCCGTTTTCAAATTTCCTCGAGGTAATATGGACGGAAAACATTTTGTGTGTTTATTCTCAGAGTGAATTGCCGTTTTCAAATTTCCTCGAGGTAATGTGCACGGAAAACATTTGATGTGTTTATTTTCAGAGTGAATGGCCGTTTTCAAATTTCTCGTGGACGGGGTTATGCTTTTTTATACAAGGCTCACAATTGCACGCGTCCTGAATACTGATATGTAATTGCTTGTTTGATGTTTGTTTTATACATGTATACCCCGTCTCATTGACTTCTAGCAACGGTCTAGAAATAGACTACCCCATTACTGAATATGTAAATATTTTCCATTAGCCCGGCGGCTTTAAACAGACTATTATTCATCAGCTTGATTAAGTCGTCTTCGTCCTTTTTCGTTTAACAAACTACTTGCACATGAATTCAAAGAAACGAAACACCGGAAGTGGTGTCGGAAGTTTTGAGTATGACCGCTGTTCAGGGTAGCTTTCTCTGGTCTTACTTCTGGCGCAGCTGTTACTTGGATGAGTCACAAGCGACAACGCTGCTAAAAGCGTCCCATCATCGTCTTGGCGTCCCAAACATTATTTCCTACGTTTTAAATTTGGTCGGTTCAGTAAAAGAGTGTGTCAACAAAAAGAACAGAACTGGAGCCAGCACCAGCGTGAACATCGGTCCATGAATTGAAGGTTTGCTTAATTGCGTGACTGCCAAGATGCCATACGCATGCGCCAGCCAGTGAGCCAGTATGATGGTCACGTGACGTTTGCTTCTGATCAACTGACGGACATCCTAAAAAGAAGACAAATGACTTCTTGTCAGACAATGTATAATGTAGTGTCAGAAAACAAATAACAACAACAACTTTATTGCTGCCGCAGCGAGTGAGCCTGTAGCGAACGAGCGAGGCAGCTCTCTAATCAGCAGAAGATTACATTATAGGGGCTTGCAATCACTTTTTCTTACCAAACGCAAGGAATTGTGGTTATGCGCAAACGGGAGATTTGGGATGCGCAGTGGTATGCGCGAACGGAAATATTTTAGGACGCGCAGTGATATGGCGCAAGGAATTGTGGCTATGCGCCAATGGATGATTTAGGTTGCGCAGTGAGCCATAGAATCATTATTTTCACTTGCTGTGACACCTAAAATCGATACACAATTAGCAAGCGACTCGCCGACGTGTGCTGAAAGATGAAAACTTTATATTGCAAAAAAGTTAATACCTGTCGCGGCGCATCATAAAAACTTTAATGAAACATCGTTTCTGTGGATAGAGATCATTTCATCGTTTAAATCGCCGATTTATGCCGAATAGAACCGGAGATGATATTATTTTCAGTACTTGCCGTGATGCTTAAATCGATAGACAATTAGTAAGCGACTCGCCGACGCGTGCCGAAAGATGAAAACTTCATACTGAAAAATAGCTAATACCTATATGCGGTGCATCATTACAATTTCAATAAAACATCGTTTCCGCTGATAGAGATCATTTCACCGTTTAAACCGCTGATTTATGCCGAGTAGAACTGAAGATATCATTATTTTCACTACTTGCCGAGACGCTTAAATCGATAGACAATTAGCAAGAGGCAGGTACAAAAGTCGCAAAAACTTTATCGTGCAAAATTAAATAGTTAATACATGTTCACGGTGCATGGTAGAAACTCCGATAATACATCGTTTCTACGGATATAGATCGTATACGTACCACCGTTTAAAATCACCGATTTACGCCAATTAATACAACCGAGATATTTTATTTCACTTCCTCTCCGGTGACGCAACACCCTGACGCAAAAGCGGCTCAGCAGAACACGTCAACAGCGGCACGAAGTTACTGAGAATCTTGGCTCATTATTTATGTTTACCGTGAATAAAAACTTTAGTCAATTTGCTTCACAATACTTAGTGACTCTTGTTAAAGCTACGAAACAATGCTTTTTAAACTGAAAGCAAGTGACGTGTTGTTTACAAACTCGCGCTATATTTAGCAGGAATAGTAGCCGGCGAAATGTGTCGCGGACGTGTTCCACGGACGAGCCATTTCTTTCTGAAGCAAAACTCTTTGGGGTGGGAGAAAGCTTATTGTTCAAAGACAACATTTCGCTTGGATATATTGCTCGTTCTTAAAGCAATAAAAAGATCGTGACGCGGCTTTTCCGCTGTGACACTATTTACACGGCATTGCTAGACTTTATCGGAGTATCTCCCGTGAACTTCGTGGTAAAATATTAACTATGGTAAAATGAAATGTATGCCTGGTTGCAAGTAGGCAGTGATAATAGCGATACTCACCGTTACGTCACCTATTGTCATTAATGTGCCAACCAGAGGTTTATTGGCTGTCGAAACAAAGGATTCTTTTGTTCTCTGATTGGCAAAATTTAAATATCAAAAGACTTGTTTGTAAACAGTGAGTATCGCTATTACTCGACTAGATTGGAAATACAATAGCTTCATTGATTATGTTTTTACAATATGCAAATTTGGCTGTAATCGAACGGCTCTCGCTTTTTGAGTCAGTTCCTAACAAAGCTAGTTATTGTTTCGTCCAACAATACTTCACAAAAGAAACAGTTTGAGGTGAATAACAAAGAAATACCTATACGTATGCGCATATAGACTGGGCATGCGAAGTTCGCTTATTTCTGAGCGGTACTGTATGTCATAAAAAAAATTAACTGTAGTGTTTCACAAAGTATAATGTGACTGTATAAAGGCCGTTGACACGGCAGAAAAATTTGGGCCCGGACCCGCCAAAAAAGTAGTACGGACCTATATCTTTTGTAAAGAAACATTGGAGTTTCCACAGGGCCATATTTAGGCGTCTATGGCCCCGCGGAAACTCCAGTATTTCTTTACAAAAGTTATGGGTCCGTACTACTTTTTTGGCGGGTCCGGACCCAAATTTTTCTGCCGTGTAAACGGCCTTATAGGAGCCTATGGCCCTGCGGAAACTCCAATGTTTCTTTACAAAAGATATAGGTCCGTACTACATTTTTGGCGGGTCCGGACCCAAATTTTTCTGCCGTGTAAACGGCCTTATATATAATGTCAAATTCATAATAGTTTCGAGTTGATTTTGCAACATTGCAAGTTGCTGTTGGAGAGACAACTGATTTTCAATACCATAATGTTGATGTGACAGAGTTTTGAGTACTTAACAAAATGTTATTTTATGTATAATTTTATTAAACAGTTTTTTCGGAATGTCTATTGCTCAATGTTGATGTTTAGCCACCGTTCATTTTCTCAGGAAAACAGGTTTCCACAGTTTACAATAATAGCCCCCTCTATGTACCGAAACACATCATGAAGTTCTGCTCAAAGATTCTTTTCCAATTGCCATTAAAGTATTATTACTTTCGTCCTTTTTTAGGACAGGGGAGACAAGGCATAACATCAAATATTAATGAAAGCTGAAATAACCAAAAATTCTGAAACAAAAAATGCCACAAGCACGCAATATCTATTCAAACCTAGAAAACCCCCGACCTGAAGACTTAAATTGATTTCCTATCATAACGATACCATTATGTCTTGTGCAGAACAATTCTTCACCATACTCAATATCGTTCTCCCTTTCGGCAGCATTTTTACCATTTAGGTATACTAGTTTGTACTCATACTTAAAATTAAAGCTTACAAAAATAAGTTTTAAAATAAAAACGAGTACATAAATGCCTATACCATACCATAGAAAAGTCATGACCTACACTGGGAGGATTGTCCAATACTCCGACAAATTCAGTTAGCATTGTATTGTATTATATCCACTTAACAAATAGATTCCATGTTGCCGTGCGTCTGTTCAGTAATAGATCACAGATGACGTCAAAATGTGGTAAGAACAAAAAAAGTGGCACACGAGGCGTAGCCGAGTGTGTCACTGATGTTTTTACCACATTTTGACGTCTTCTGTGATCTATTACTGAATCAGACGCACGGCAACGTGGAATCTATTTGTTTTATATAATAACGAAAAGCCTTTTTTGTTTCAAAACATTTTAACATAACGCGAAAGCCGGCCTTTTGCCCCGCCTTTGCACGAAAAAAAAGCCATTTGACGTGATCTATACATTCAAAATGAAGCAGTTTCATTGGTTGCTATGCGTAGCAAAGAATTATGATTGGTCGAGAAAAATCACGCCACTGTCAAACCTGACTCGAGCGTCGCTTCTCGTGGAATGAAAACTTACAGCGAAAGCAGAATTGAACTGCAAAATCTACAAATCTTGAAGAAAATGCTGGAATAATCAAGTCAGTTTTTGTCATTGGAGCAGCCCTGTGAGCCGAAAAGCTTGGACGTTGCCTTGAAAATTGCAGGAGTTGAAAAAATAGTCGCGGAAAACTTGTGGTTGCGGTCAACCTAGAGGCCATTTGATTCGAATTTTGAATGAAAGGAGCGTAAATGACGGTGGAGACTTTTGTCTTCTGTGGTTGGTGATTCTCAAATCAGCTTGATATAGTGTCGGAGACACATTTTAGCTGCAATACCGTTGACCATGAGCTGTGGTTAGCTATACTTAGCTCGCTGCTGTGGCCTGAAAAGGACAGGAACATTCGCATCGGAAAGCAAGGTTATGTATTTTATTTTACCAATTTTAAGAAGTGATGTTTTGATGTTTCATTCCTGACATCAATCAGTGAGTCAACAGTTGTTTTGACGCTGGGAAAAGTTAAATTCTTTAAATAAATTAATCTCAGAAACATTTTGTTTATTGGGTTTGTTAAATTCGAGAAAACGGAGTGGTTCTCGGCTTACCGAGACCAAGTTTGTGCGTGGTTTAGTCGCGCTCAACTGCCGACTGAGGCTGCTATAAAATTATTTCTGTATCATTTTTTTTTAAAAGAAACGGCTTTATCTTTCGTTTTCTGGCTTCTCAAACCTGTTCAATTCCTCGGCAATACTTTTTTGTACCTTATCTTTTGCCCAGTCACGTAAAATATCATCCTAATTCTCAAAACCTTCCGCCATTTTAAAACGGCAGAGAGGAAAAGTTTGTAATGATGACGTCAATCGTGCATCTATCCTCTAATAGATCATAGGCGAGAACCAATCAAAATGGGAGAATAACTTGGGTTATTATATAAATAACAATAGATTAACAATAGATAAACAATACAATACAGTTGAGAACGACGCAAAACAATAGAATACAATACAATGCTATGCATAAATTAGTCAGAGTATTGGACAATGTATGTACACTGGCCAACATAATGAATATGACATACGCGCGTCGTAAGATGGAAACGTTGGATGTAATATCGTCTTAATTAATACAACGGCTTTCCTGTATTCTGATTGGCTACATTTTCTGTGGCATGGTAAAAATAATATTACACAACTACCCACCGTAACTTTATTCTTTGCCAGGACCACGGCAGTACTCAAAATAGAAAGAACTAATGTTGCATAGGGATAAGAATAATCTAAAGACAAAACAAATGAAATTGATGCGAGAACCTTTATCTTCATTCAGCTACTTGGACCTTGCGTATAAAGCTAAATCAAAGAACCTTGGGAAATCTACACGATTTTTTTTCAAGTTGGTTGTTTGTAGGTATGTTTTGGTTTGCAGTGTACTGTTTTCTATTTCGCTTCGCTCAGCCAAATAGGAAACATTTGTATTATAAGTAAAGGAGACAAGTAATACAAATATTGGAGGGAGCTGCCTGTAGTAATCGAGTTTATTCACAAGAATTTGAGACACAGTGGATACAGGTTACAAGCCAGAGAATGCAACGGCTATTTTAAACAGCGATATTTACATGTACAATAAGGAAAAAAACAGCCTCGAGTAAACTGGTCGGCGTCAAGTGGTGTGGTATTCACAAGGAGTGGTATTTAAAGATCTGATTATACCAATGGAAACTAATACAGAGTAGCCTAATTAAACAAGTAAAAGAAATACATTTTGATACACTACTAGGGATCTTCTTGGTACCACTAAGTTTACGATTCCTTATCCTTTTCCTCGTCAACAATGGTACATGACCACTCTACGTTACATTCATAAATCGTGTATCTTTATTACTAATATCACACTGAAGTCCGTTTTAACCCTTTACTCCTCAAGAGTGACTATTTTACTCTGTCTAACGCCAGACGATTTTACTCGTCTGCAAAGGGAGACCCCTTGGGGCTTAAAGGATTAACATGCTCAGTCGGACTCAATCCAGGAATGCCAAATGGAACATAGGGCCTCAAGTTTAACTCACTAACATTCAAATATGGTTATAATATGGAGATTAACTACTTACAAATGAGTCCACCAAACAAGGCATGAAGCACTGCAAGTGACGGCAGAAAATACAGTGCAGCATAGATGGAGGCAAGCCCCTGACCATCACAGAACTGGTGTGAAATAATGGGCCGCAACAAAAACAGGAGTCCAACTGAGAATGCATAATACATAAGCACTATGGTGTACCTGATGTGAGGGAACCAATGGAAAGTGATTAATATCGACAATGGTGGTTCACAGACCAATGGTAATAAGTCATTCGCTGTCTATAGTATATAGAAAAATGCAGGGTACATAAGAAAACAAATTTTTGTGGCTGCCCTTTGGACAGCTACAACTGTGATATACTAGCCAGAAAATAATTCTTACTAGCCACCAGGAAGTTAATCTCTTACAGCTGTATGTGCATTTCTTCTGTAATTTGAATTTCCTAAAAATATTTTATAAGAAATTTGCTTGCCCATTGGGGGCAAGTGATGGACAGAATCGACTGGACAGACTGGAAATCTACTAGCCTGAAGGGCTAACCAGACAGGACTTTCTTTGCACACTGAAGATGCCATAAGTAATAAAAAGATGTAGACTTAAAACAAACTTGTCACAGTAGTAGCACCTTTACTTAATTAAAAAAATAACATACTTACAGAGGATAAACAGCTTCTTGTGTGCAGTGAAGGGTGTTGACATAATCAGGCTTTGGATTGAAGAATATGGTGTACCAGTCTGCAATCTGTTTTGACTCACAGGATGTCAAACTTACGTTACCTGGTAAATATCAATCAGAATATAAGACAAGACAAGAAAACTTTATTACATTTTGCTCAATACATTAGTGACAGACCTGGCACCGCAGGTAGCAAAAGCTAATCGAGGCGGGCCAGGAACAATAAAGAGTTTTAAAGCACTTTTGGAAAAATAAAGAGTTTTAAAGCGCTTTTGATGATCTTTGGAAAGATAATAAATGTAGGTTACTTGTCATTGAGTAGCCGGCAAAAGCAGATGTACTTCCAGCTGTCCCTTGTCTCTGCTAAAAGACAGGCAACAGCCAGAATAATGTCTACGTTCACAGGCAAGGCCACTGTTTCAAACATGATTCACAGCAGGTTAAGGTTTTTTATTCACAAATTGATGAGATTCAGCACATGTAAAGTTCAACATTTAAACCAGACCTTATTTTATTGTTTAGTGAATAAACAACCCTTATGATGCCCAGCAATACAGGAAACATTTTTTGCAACATAATACGCAATAATGTTGCAATTAAAGTTAAAAGATTTGTGGTGAGGATTACCAGGACTTTGTAGGAGTATTTTTTTCTGATAAGACCTTCAGCTGTAAAAAAACTTCTGTCTGGCTATGACCCTTAAGTTTGTCTCCTTTCTACTGTGTGCCTCTCAATATGCTGCCTGTGTTATATTGCTTGGCTGTTAACTAACCTTGAGGTTTGCTCGCAAGAAGAGAAAATACAGCTGCTAAGGCACTTTCAACAAAAGCACTCAGGCAAAGAACAATGATACTGCAAAAAGAAATTCACATCATTTGCAACAAAATAATTTGATTCTACACAGCACAGACCCAACTATGAAATGTCTACCTGAAACTCGTCAGGTACTTGGTAGAGCGAAGTTTAATTTTCAGTATAAACAAGAATGTGTATTTGTACATTGTTCCTGGAGCATGACTCAAGCCATGCCCTCGTGACACTGTCAAGCAGAAATGACAGTCCCCTAATTTGAATTTACATCCCTCTATCTCTAAACCAAAAATATTTATACTTGAGAAGATCAGTTCAACTTTAGGTTATTTGCAACAAATATGTTGCAGGGAAATAAATAACATATTTTAGAGTGATTTGTATGTCAAAGGTTTTAAGATATAATAATTAATGTAGTATAATTTACTTAAAAGCATAATAATAATGCACATGGGTAGTTTACATTTCACCAGAGCAAGTGCATTTGCAAACCAGGGCAAGTACATTCACTCAATAAACTACTGAATAATATTGATATACGATCTTAGGCTCACAACAACTTGAATATAATTATTATCATGTTTTCACTTGCTATGAGTGATATGGTTAGTAATTAAAACATACTTCTTTCTGTCTCTCTTGGCAAAAAAGTCAATAAAGAACCAGTGAAATATTAGGGACAAAAATGCCATAAACCCAAGATATAACCAATCATACAAATCGGGAGATGACAAACACTCCAAACAAACTGTGCCATTAGTGCTGTAACCTCTTGGACAAGCCTGGAACAGATATTATAATATTAATATTAATATTACTGCTTCGTGTGTGTTAGGATGATGAGTAGTACAGTGGAACCCCCCTTAAACAGTCATCAATGGGCCATGAAAATGTGGTTGCATTAACACAATCAGGTCATTTTTTATGACTAGTCTAAATTGACTTACGTCTTAAATAGATATATTACAACTGCACTTCTAAACAACTGTTCTGCATTCAAAATGCAGATATAACTTTAAAAAATTAACGAAAAAACTTCAAATCATTTCATACAATATTAACATTGGAAAAATGACCATAACTGGTTCAAGTGGCCATATAAGGGGGTAAAATTGTAAAGGATTAGGTATGCAGGTTGGGATTTTAGAATATGGCCATTAGCAGTATTAAAGGGGTGGCCATATTAACAGGGAAAATGTATGGAGGTTTTGCCAGGAAAGAAGAAGTGGCCATAAAAATGTGATTGTATTATGAGGTGACTATAAGGAGGAGTTCCACTGTACTCTTACTGGAGTAGTTTTCCATAGACCATTTCAGAGTTCCTTTTTGCCTGCATGACAAAACAAATATTTGTGCTAAAAAATTGATGTGAAAGTTTGTTCCACCTAGACTGGTTCATTGACATGCAAATCAAACTCATATTTTCCAAAAATTATGGAAGTTGCACAATTATATAAAAACTGATAGTTGATTGTTGTGCAGTAGCTAACTGCTATGATTAATGAATATGCAAAAGTTCTCTAAATCTATACCATTTCTGTTAAATTCTACTTAGAACAATGAGTCGGGTAAATTATCATCCTAAAAGGGAAATACTATTAATATGACTCTCATCCTAAATCATTGCTTAACATCACTGTGGGGTCCCAAGACCACTAGTCTATCTCCTCTGTCTAGGATTTACCGGTAGGTGAAGGGTTAACCCTTTCTTTTAACCCTTTCCCTACCAAGACCCTTGGTTCTGAGTAAAACCATTCATTTGAACTTGAAATGAACAGCAATCTCTACGATGAATTCTGACCCTAAAAAAAACTAGTAAACAACATCTCCATGTGGTCGCAAAAACATCCACTAAGCATTCAAAGTCACATGACCCTAGTATTTGCACTTCGAGTACACTATAACAAAATGTGCTTCACATCAACCCTCTCTAACGAGTCCAAAATACAGTAATTGCTTGATTATTCATTCAAAATACTTCCCCCTTCTTTGTTTTTCTGGTCACCAAAAATAACACAACCTTGTTCCCTGGTTTTCTTAGTCAATTATTCAATAACCTGTAACATGCTGTACTTTTGACATCATTAATTCAATATGACAAAGTCCTTTCTAAATTTGGTCAACAGCAGCTGGTTAAGGTGAAGTATGTGTGTAGCTTTAACCAATCAGAAATGGGGAATAATTTGAATGAATAATAAGTGTAATTACAGGGTCGTTGCAAGGCAGGGTTTCACTGTACAAGCACTTCTGCTTTTCTGTTGACTCCTTATTGTTTAATTTTAAACCTTGCTACTAAACATCTTTTAAAAAAGTTCATATTGTATTAAAAGTGTTGGAAGTAATAAGTTCAATGCTGAAGTTCAAGTGAATCAGCTCTACCAAACTGTTGCTAATTACAAATAGTCAGACCTTACCCCACAATCACCAAGTTTCCCACTGTTATCAACAATTCTTCCACAGTAACGACCTGGACAGGATTCAGATGCACCTGAAAATGGCGCCACCATTTACTAGTAAGACGTGAAAAATTTATCTATAGTCTAGCAACTCTCATAAGCTTGTAATAAACGATAAATATTATTGAATGAGGTTTTTGTGATATCCAGAATAATCAAGGTCGAGGTAAGGGTTATCAGCCGAAGCCGAAGGCTAAGGCTGATAACCCTTACCGAGACCTTGATTACTCTGGATATCACAAAAACCGAATCTAATAAATTATTGTTTTATTATACATTGAACAAAAGAAAAAAGGAAGTCAGTTTATGCTTCTTCACTGAGGAGAAGCAACACAAAGCGTGCGAACTTGGAAATTATGCACTGCAGTCATACATGACATGATAATACGTGACCTTGAGTGTCCTTGACATGATAATTGTATAATCTGTAGTTATGACGTCACAGGCGCTGATTTCGAAAATTCACTTTACTCTTTCGGCCAATCAGAAAAGAATTAGAGAGTTGAATGTATAATAATTATATTTATCATTGCAGCAGCTGTTATTGTTTTGACGCTAGGGGCATTGTTTCTGTTGTTTATTCTATTATCCTCTCAAATTAAAGGATTCCAAGTTATTAAGATAGCAGCAACATGACCCTGGCAAATTAACTGCTTTATAAGCAAAAACTAACCTCATATTAAGCTTATTTTCTAGTAACATTTGTGTTATCTTAGAAATCAATACAGACTCTTATATTTTTTGAATGATTTCCTGGTCTTAAAGGGGCTATGTCACAGTATTTTCAGTTACTTTGACCATCGACAAAATTACCTTTTAATTGAAGGAAACCTGAAAATAGTACTTTAGAAAGATAGGAAAACACTAAGGAGATAGTAATAAACCATAAAGGAACAAGGATGGTTAAGGATGGAGAAGACTGACACGAATTACCAACAATGAAATTGAAAAATTTAGGCTAAATTTTTCAAACCATTTAACTGCGACGCAGCTCCTTTAAGGTTATACAAGACCTTGAGAGTGCTACTTTAGTCAAATTTTTCTTTTTAAGCAAAACAAAAAGGTCACTATAAAATCTCACATTTCCCAGAAAATAAAAGTAGAAAAAAGGTTTTTAAATAACAGTTGACAAAACTGTTAGGTGTTATGATCCTCATAGTCCTGACCTATCCAATCAAACAGTTCGGTAATCAAACCCAATCAAACACCGAACTCAATCAAACATAATCGAACTCACAATAAAATTTTGCCAATCGAACACAATCGAACGGACACTCGCGAACAGTTACAAGTTACAGTTACAAGTTTCTTGCCTACTACGTTGATTTTGATCTTAAGAAAAAATTGTTTTTACTAATATTGTTTTGTTATTTTTAGCATCTATGTTGACAAAATTATCTTCTACCGACATTATTGCTGTTACGCTGGCAACTACTCTCCTCGTCTCCACGTCACTCTTGGCCACTCTGGAGAACCTGGAGAGAGTAATGGCTGCAGTGAGGTCCCTTCTGCTTACTATAATACTAATTTTAAACACAACTGCCTGTGTTGCTGTTGTTGAAATGGTACGATTTTTCTCTGTTGAGAAGCATTTCTTTTAACAGTCACAGTACCTTAACAGTCATCGAAATTGCCTTTTATTTGTTTTGTTTTGTTCGAACATTGACATTCTTGCAGTATGACGTTCAGTTCCTGGTTATTCAATAAAAGCTGACAATGATTATATTCCACGTGTTTTACTCAGTTTGAGGCGTCAAGAGACAATTGCATTGGATTAGTTCGATTTTGTTTGATTGGTTCGAAAATTGAACTCACAGCAAAATAGGTGTTCAATTTTGCTCGATTGCCGAACCCAATCGAACGATTGGAGTTCGATTGGGATCAATTGGTTTTTTGTTCGGTTTTGTTCGATTGGATAGGTCGGGCCATAGTGTGTGGACTTTTTGCATGAAATGGCTTCCTCTGATAGCACTTATTACAATGGCTTCATTGGCATTTTTTGTTTGTAACAAGCTATTTCGCATTTGTGTCCTCGAACTAATTTGTTCTTCTATGTTACCTATCACTCCTCATTGAGGTCATGAAATGTGCTAAGAAAAGGAAGTGGCATGGTAGTTTCCTTAAAAACAACGCTGGTACGATTTTTTTCTGATGGCACCCACGAAGATACTGTGTAACCTCAAAAGATAAATACTTTCACATATTTCTGAAATGGTTAACTAGCCTAGACTTTATTTTTCTTACCGTAAGTGCTCCTCTGTAACGATAAACACAAGGTCAACAACACGGGAACAAACAGCAACTGGCTTTTTTTTCTCATACTCGACATTAGACTACTTGAAACTACATCTTCTGTGGATGAGCGCTTCTAGGCTCCAATAAAGAACGTGAAAGCTGTTATATACCGATGTAAAATGTTTTACGGAATAAATTCTGAAGGGGAAATGGGAAGTAGCACAACCAAGTACAAGCACAACCTTTGCGAAAATATCAGTTCGTCGCCATTTTTGACTACTTGGTAGCCGAGCCTCTTTCTGAATGAGTCCTTATGTAGTCTATGTAAAACCACATGAAGTTTCTCCCGCTGCCTTCTGTGAGCAGCCGGCCAGCTTCGTGTGACCACAGCCATCCCAAGCTCTGGGAACCGTCAACACGACATTGCGTTACAGCGTTATTATAAGAGTTTGTATGGGGATATAACGATCGTACAGAATAGTTCAAAATAGGGGAAAAAATTAATAAAGTCGACTTACCTTTTCTTTGAAACCAATTGAAAGGCTGACCGGACGGCTAAAAATGTTAAATTTAATGCCCAGGGCCGTAGCCAGAAAAGAGTGAAGACTGAGGCAATGTCCATGAAAGAATTTTGACTGAGGCAGTGTCCGTAGTTAAATTCTCTTCCTAGGTATTTAGGGTGTTTATGACGACTATAAACAATAGAAACGAAAAACAAATTACCGAGGCAAGTGCCTCGGTTTGCCTGTTACTAGCTACGGCGCTGATGCCCAATATTTCGGTTAGACAAGACTACCCTTCCTCAGGGGCTACAATGAAGCTAAGTAACTATGGATAAAACGGTTACAAAATAAAAACGATACAAAAGGAATATGTGATATGATAGGTTGACAAAAATAGAGAAAAATTTAAACTAGTACCAAAGCGGATGTATGTATGTCTGGATTTATGAAAACGGTGCAAAAGAATTCGATTTCACCTTCTTTTCACCCCTGAGGGAGGGGGGGGTACTCCCAGAAAAATTGGGTAGGGATGTGCGGCCTGCTTCCCAAAACCCTTACCCTATTTATGACCAAAATCTGCGATATTCCCTACCCTATTTATGACCTGACCCCTAAATCAAAACCCTGTTTCAGAGCTGCGTTATAATTAGTTCCTTAGCTCCGACCAGACCGTAAACATAAATGTGAAGGGCTTTTGCTGATTTCCTTTTCGATAATGATGAAAAAGTGACTTCTTCTTAGAAACATGCACATATGAAGACTAGAGTGAAAAAATCATACCCCATTTATGACCAAAATGGCCAAAATTGGCTAAAATAGATACCCTATTTATGACCAAAACGGCTGAAAAACCATACCCTTTGGGGCCGCATATACCTACATAGCCCATATAAGGGAGTACCCCCCGGGTTTCCACCACTCTTTTAAGCCACTTAAGAGCCACGTAAAGGGGGGGGGGGGAAAGAAAGGACGGCAAGAAAGGGAAGATAAACGGGTGGAGGGGGAGAAAAAAGACTGACTTTCCTTTTAATTTTTGTATCGTCGACTTTGGCGCGCGATTTCAATTCTTTAGCACCATTTTCATAAATCTAGACATATATTTTCGCGGAACATGACTGAATGACCTGGAAAGGACGATATGTCATAGTTTCGAATTACTATTGATCTTTCTAAGGTATCTGGAAGCATACTAGTCCCTTTCCAGGCCATTTCTGCGCTACTCTGTGCCAATATATGTCTGGATTTATGAAAATGGTGCTAAAGAATTTGATTTCACCTTCTTTTCACCACTCTTTTAAGCCACCTAAGAGCCACGTAAAGGGGGGGGGAAAAAGAAAGGACGGCAAGAAAGGGAAGATAAACGGGTAGAGGAGGAGAAAAAAGACTGACTTTCCTTTTAATTTTTTTATCGTCGACTTTGGGGATAGTTTCTGGCAAGAAAAACACGCCCCGCTTGGCGCGCGATTTCAATTCTTTAGCACCATTTTCATAAATCCAGTCATATACACAGAAAAATAAATAAACTAAATAGATCAAATTTCGTCTCGCCTGTTTAATCCAAAGGGTTCAATGGTCTTGCCCTTGGAGATAAAAAGGCTTCTCTTGCCTTGCGAATGGCATCTCTATTAGATTTGATGAGTTCTAGAGGAACGAGTTCTAAGTTGTCCATATGTGCAGGAAGGGTAGAATGTTCTGAAACGGCGGTTGGTTGATCAATGTGTTGTTTTGCGAGGGCTTTCTCGATTGAGCGTCTGTGCTCACCAAATCTGTCGCTGAGATAACGTTTAGTCTCGCTTATATATTGAACATTGCATTTGTTGCACTGTATCATATAAACGAGATTGGAAGAAGAGTAGGTGATGTGATGTGGTATGTGTCTTTGTTCGTTGGTAGAGAAAAAAGTGTAAAATGTGGTTCCCTCGGTAATGAAAGGACACGTCTTGCACCTATTTCTGTGACAACGAAAGCTCCCGAAGCCGGGGATGCTTGCCTGCGGTGTTTGGCCTTGACCAGTATGTCACGTAGGCTTTTGCAACGGCGGTACTATATACGAGGAGGAGAAGAAAATGCTTCTAGGCATCGTTGTGAAGAACGAAGAATGTTAAGATTGCTGGAAATGACTTGAGGTATATTCTGTAAGGCTGGATTAAATGTAATTACAAATGGAATTTTGTGGGACTCTTTTTTGATGGAGGTTTCGAGTGCTGTACTGCGAGAAATTTGGCGTACTTTTCTATTGCGTCTTTAACGAGGCGGTGTTTATTTCCTCTCTTTATAAGGTGTGTTGTGAGTGCGCTAGAGCGTGTATTGAAGAACTCATCTGTTGAACAAATTCTTCTCAGTCGCAAGGCCATGCTGAAGGGAATGGATTGTTTAGTGTGTCAATCGTGTGGGTGGCTGGCAAGATTATTTAAGGAGGTACTGATGTTTTTCTGTGGGTTTGACATAAAGGTCAGTTTCCAATCTGCCGTTGAGGAGCACTACTTTCACATCGAGGAAAGGGATTTCGTTGTAAGAAAAGGAGCTGGCAAATTTGATAGTAGGTATGCGATGAAATCATTAAGCTCATCTTCGCCATGTGTCCAGAGAAGAAATATATCGTCGATGTAACGCCACCAAATTAGGGGAGAGTGTGGAGCAGCTGCTAGGGCGTCTTGTTCAAACTTTCCCATAAAAAGATTGGCGTAAGAAGAGGCCATTCCTCTCCATCCATATATAATGTGGAGAGGAATACAAAGAAGCTAAAACTCGCTAAAATCGTTCTGAAACGCCTCCAAACGCCATAAAAACACAAGTTATACACACAACAAGAAAAGGTAAGTCGATTTTATTAATTTTTCCCTTATTTTGAACTATTCTGTAAGGTCGTTATACTCCCATGCAAACTATTATAATAACGCTGTTACGCTGTTACGCAATGTCATGTTGACGTTTTCCCGATAGGAGCTTGAGCTAGGAAATAATTTTTGGAACACTACCAGACAGTTGAACTCCCCCGAAAGGGCACACCAGTTTCATGGACAATTGTTTGGTGTCCGTCTACCATATTTGTAACCTCAAATTCTAATTTTAAAACAAAATCAAATCTTCCAAATTGCTATGCCATGAATTTTACTGATAGAACAATTATTTATCCTCCACAGGAGCCCAAATATAACCCAAACATTTTACAAAACAGCCCAAGCTGCGTTTATATGTGGCGGATGAGCCAAGAGATTTGCGACTGCTTGAAACGTGAACGAGATATATCCAGCCAAAATATGTCCTTCATGTTAACCTTTGCCTTAAAAAGCGGATTTGGTACTTTACTTTACTTTATAGGATATGCGGCCTAAAATAAAGTTCAGAGTGGGAGCTTTCACGGTACCCAGTTTAGGGTATTGAGGCGAAAATTAATAAATAAAATGAAATAAATACTTGATACTTGTAACGTATACCTACCTGCCAACTTTCACGCATTATGCGTGAGTCTCACGCCTGCGGATCTAAAATTGTGATCTCATGCAATCAGAGCAATTTCTCACGCCCAACTGACAATAGCGAGTGTAATTGCTTAATTAAAAACGTTCGAGAAGTCGTCAGAACATCTTCGGAACTCTTTAATTTTATAATGCTCGAGATTGGAAATCGTTGGCCCTGTTTTGAAGTCGTCGAAAACCTTTCTACAGGTTTGGTTATCTTCGGAAGTCGTCGAGAAATCTTCGGCAATCTTCGGAAGCCGTCAGAAACCTTCTGTAATCGTCGGAAGTCTTCGTGGATCGAATTGGAATTTGGAGAGTCGGTTTTTACAAAAGGAGGAAATACGGAGAACCCGGAGAAAAACCTTCGGAGCAGGGACGAGAACCAACAACAAACTACACATGTAACGCTGGGAACGGGAATCGAACCCGGGCCTCAGTGGTGGAAGATCGAGTGCTCTCGATCTCACCATTGCGCAATCCCTGCACCCCTCCCTCCCCTCCCACAAATATCAATATAACAGGCGCTATTTCACGATCAACTTGTCGAGAAAAAGGTATTCAAAGCAATCGTCTTTACACCCTGCAAGCAGAGCCTTTTCTTACGGTACATGGTACAAATATATCTTGTCAAAATTTCCGATGATCAATTAGCATCATTGCGCCCTGTCCTCTTGACAAGGGATTCCCCTTCACGGCCCTGTGCAGTGTGTGACGGACGTCACGAAAAACAAATCTATGACCTATTAAAAATCGCAACTGCGGTCAAAATAGACATGACCAAGACCAAGAGAAGTGAATTAAATCACTCGCCGCACTAGAAACACAGACGACGTGAATTAGCATTTTATTGTTCGATTGCCGACATGCATGCAGTCAAGTATGTCGAGTATGGGCAGCGCGTAGATAATCAAGACGATCAGTAATTCGAGAAGGCGATTGAGGGTTGTTTTAAATCATTTACAGCTAGACCACATTATTGACGGCCCGTCAGCTTCATTACATTGTCTTTATAGACGATCTTCCAAAGGAAGCCACACATACTGACAGCAGGTAACAACTTTGTAACATTTCTATGTAACATTGTTCTTTCAGGCCTTTTGTGACTTCTTGTTGTTTCGAATTGAAATATTGCAATTTATCGCTATTGTTGTTCCCACAACTAATACTCTACCCCGTGTCCTTTGTTGGATAGCTTCGTCCAAACGTTGTGCTTAGTTAGCGTAATTGTACTTGTGAAAACAATGATATTGTGTCAGCTTCGTATCTGGTCAGACGCATAATAATCGCTCATTCTCATCACTGTCTAGCTTGCGTTCAGACCTCCGGGACGTTTCTCTGATTTTTCTTCTCCGCATCATATCATCTTTCCTCAAATTGTGGATCCATTTTGTCGCCGTCAGCATTGTTAATATTCTAAAAAGCTAAACGCTCTGGGTGTGTTTGTGTTGCACTCATTTATCGAGTTTCATTGTAAACAATTAAGACTGTTCATTTTTTGCATTTTGAGTCGAGAGACAACAAAACCAGGATGCAAGAGCGATTTCTTAAGTGATAAAAAGTCTTGCAATTGATTTGATCGCTTTTAACCTTTTTTAATTTAATAGAATCGTTTGTGAAAAGAGCCTATCGCGCACTACTTTAAAAATCACGGTGCGTGACAAGCTCAAAGTGAAATACAAGCATAGTGGTTTATTTCCTTTTTTGCCAGCTCGAGATGTAAACAAGATAACTGATAGAGCTTAAAGACTAGCAAGTGATATCGATTCGAAAAATGTGGCTACTCTCCTGAGTCCAAGCGGGAGTAAGTAACCTTTGCTTGACCGTCCGTCACGCTTAGAACAACTTACCTCCGGTAACAACACACGTCACTGAAACACCTTTTCCGGAGTTTCCGCGAAGGGAAGTAGACACTGAATCATTTGCCTTTCAACAATAAAAAGACAGCAAACGTGCACGGACAAGGATACTACGGTTTTACTGGTAACCTAAAGCAAACACTATGCAAGGGTCGGAAGTGTTCTTTATTTTTCAATATGAAGTCATCGATTACAGAATAACGGGAAGTAGCAGCCTCGTTTTCATGTTCCATGAGAGCGAGGTCAGGGCAATCCGATATTAAGACCTACACAGCAATTTTAGGTCACTGACAAGCTAAATGAGGGAGAATAGCTAAGGTAAGTTGATTGACCATCACTGAATAGCGTACCCATGTTAATAAATGCTAGAGTATGAATAACGCAAGATATTTATTCGTTAAAAGTGAACCTTTTTGAACAAGTTCTATACATGGTGAATATCTTATAATCGCCGTCTTCATGGTATAATTTACTTATCCGTTAGTGGTTACGGCTTCGCAGTTATCACTGATAAATGAAAATCAAAATGGCCAGGGAGTCTATGCAAAAACAATTTGTACGTAGGGGAAAACTCATTCTGAAATTTCAGTCCAGAGTTACGCATGTGACATGTGACATGATAATAACAGGGGTTGAAATCATTGATGTCCAAAGGTTAAGAGAGATATTTTGTTGATGTTCATTTTTTTGAAAAAAATGCGTGGAGTCTAGCCCGTGTGGCAAGTGCTGCCATGAGACAATGCGGAAACTCTTCACTCGCGCGCCACTCTGCTCGCGCGCTACGTCGAATCATGCTACTGTAATCAAAAATTATGAGAGTGCGTCCGACACCGTCTCTTTAATATATATACGTTAAATGATTTCACTAGCTGACTTTCAACTTCTGTCTGTTGCTAAAATCAGCATTTTTCATCAACAACTGACGTTTTACAAGCTGGCAGATATCCATGCCAGAGAAGAGGCCCACTGTATAAACTTGTTGATACGTTGCGCGACGGCGCCAGTTTCCGTAAACTCACAAGTTTAATCGCAGGCGTCCCAAACCCATTTGAAGAATCGATCAAACATGAATAATTTATAATGGTAATAGGACTGAGTGGAGTCCAATTCGGTCCAATATCAAACGAGTGTCTAACAAAATCGGACGGCCAAGCAGCGGGAGTCTGATTATGATTACAGGCAGAGTTGGACGACACGATGTCCTGTTACCAATTTATCATAACAATTACAATTTCCCACTAATGTAAAAGTTTCATTCGAAGAAGAGCTTTTACATGTAATAGTCATCTTAATATCATGATTAAAGATTCAAAACAGTCACCGAAGACTAAACCTCCACAATTTTGCAAAGTCAAAATCTTGAATTGGTTACTATAGGGATTGTAATCAGTGTTGTGATTGGTGGATTTAGTGGAGAGGACTTAAGATGATTGGCTCATATAACTGTCCGATTACAGCCAACTGTCCAAGCTGTCCAATCACTCTGTCCGATTACAACTTTGCAGATTAATTAGAGCAAAATACAGCAGTTTATGCACCAATCACATTTGAGGAAATTGTAATTGTATCGAATGGGAAAGTGTGTTGTGTTGTACTTTGAGCCGTTGAGAATTTGAGCGCTCTAAAACGCATTGTATGGAGTTTAAAAGATACACCCTGCGAACAGAGCCTCCTTCGATCTTCCAAGACAGGAAGATCAAACCAGAATCTGCTCGCAGGGTATGAAGGATGAAAACACGCAAAGGAAGAAAATAGAAGAAATACGAATGCTCAAAAACTGGCAAAGGTAACGAGCACTCGGCTCTTTTGGTTGATATGAAATAAAATGACAATTTTCCATGGTCTTATATTTAGTTCATTAAAAGTAATTGATTTTTTTAAATACATTTTCTTCAAGGGTTAACAAAATTATTACATTATGTCAGAGGATACGATTGGTCTGGCGTGCTCCGGTGGTGGGATTCGCTCGGCCGCATTCAGTTCAGGCGCGTTAAGAAGGCTTCTTCACCGCGGAGTCAAAATCGATTATGTTAGCTGTGTGTCTGGCGGAAATTATGTCGCTGCATCGTACTTGGATTGGAAATACAGACACAACCAACAAGATGGCCACGAATGGCATAAAAAATTCTTCGAGGACATGCGTAGCAGGGTTGGTTACGTTTGTAACTGGGAAAGACCCCTTCAAGGTATTGTGGAGACTATTATACTTGTTCTTCTGCTATTCACGGTCAACCTTGTCATCCCTTGTGTTATGTACAGCGTCGGAGCTTTTGCTGCTGCTTACGTCATCGACTACGTGTTCGGCAGGGTCCTGCTTAAAGGCTTCAAGTGCATTGACGTGCCAATGAATTCTACCCGAAGCGCGATCAACAGTTCTGCCACAGAAAGACACTGCACAGCAGAATTCGCCATCAGTGACCCGCAAGTACGAGAACAATTTCTCTTGTTTTTTCTGCTGTCCATTACATTCATCGTGTTCTACTCCATCAAGGTTGTCTCTGCGATACGATTCCGCTCGATTGCCCGATTTTTTCAGGTTCTAAGTGGAGTGGTGTTTATGTTCACTTTTATGCCCTGGCTGATCCAGCAGTTCATTGAGGTTCTACCTCCCTGGCTCAACACCCTGGTGATTGTGCTAAGTCTGTTCTTCTGGCTCGGATTTCCGCCTCTGAGAAGAAAAGCCTCTCTAGCACTCGTATTTTACTTCTACGCTTTCATCGTGAAGTGGCGAGTTTACCAGACTAAGGTGATTGGCATTGCTTACGATGAACACCTTTTTTACAAGCTCCTGTTAATTTCTGGAGGCTTCATTTGGCTGAGTCCTTATTTTGGCATGTTCAGTATGACGGCAATTTTTACTTATTACAAGTAAGTAAGTAGTAAGTAGTGATGCCAAGACATTAACTTTTCTATCGAAAAAGTACATGTTTTTCTTTAATATTAAAAAATGGATTCTTTGAACAGACCCGAAAGCCCTTGGTGCAATTACACGAAAAAAATCAGTTTTCTTTTTTGATAACGTTCCGATGGACCAAACGAAACTTAAGATTTAGAGAACAGTGTTAAGTTATCTTCATATCGTATTAATACCTATATAAATATCTTATTAATAATATCTTATTATTGAAGTTTCTGAGAGAATCACCCTGATGAATTGCAAGTCACCTATATCCAAGAGACGTCTCTTCCCAGTCCCACTGAAAAATGTCCACGTTCGTTCAGGGATCCAACTTATTACATCGACTCTGGGGGGTGGCGTCTTCCGTTGATAAGCGGATTGTTTTGTAGTGATGAAATTACTTTAATTTTAATGGCATTTTGTGCACTTTCAGATGGAGGCTTCAGAGAGCGTTCTTTACAAAGAAGAGTGTTGGGTCGCTTGGTTGCAAAGGAATCGGCTGCCGAGACTTTTTTCCTATCCTCTCCTGCTGCCATCATAAGCACAATCCTGCCAAGGACCCTCTCGTCATGTCGGACCTTGAAGAGGTCACACCCCAATATATCAGTAACGTGGCAGTTGACTATTGGCGAAAGAAACCGTCCTTGAAAGAGCCATCCTATAGTGTGATGGCTTTGTCACCGACCGAAAATGAGCGAGTCGACCACCAACCGGGGGAGCCTAGTGTGGAAGATACATTGTTGCCAAGAAACGTGAACCAGGCGGATGCCATGGTAACGTCTGCTGCCGTGATGGCCATAAGTCCCGAGCAAGATGAGCCGTTCAGGGATCTGCAGATCCTTTTAGGTCTGACACTCAGAAAAGGCATAAGAAGTAATCCCCATGATTCAGTTGGGTGCGTAGGTAAAGGAATACTTAACAAGGTAAGACGAGAGGGAAAAGTGTAGAAAATTAAACTGCCGACTCGATCGCATTCCAACAGATGCGTCTGCAGTTCAGGTCATTAAACGAAATGACGATGGTTTGGGAGCCCATGACGCGACTCTCCTTTGATGTTTGTATTAATGACAATGATGATAACGATAGCGATGGCACAAGAGGCGACGAAGACGTCTGGGGTAATGTTTCCCCTATTTTCCCTGTTTGGTCGTTTAGCGGTCATACCCCTCCCCGTTTCCCAATATGTCCTGAGTTTTTTATTGTTTTTCTTGACTTTTCAAGACGACTGCACGGCGATCATACAGTTAAACATTGAAGAGTTGTTCACATTCTTTAACAACTTATCATCGAAGTCGATAGAAAACTGAGGCAAAAAGTCCAATAATTAATTGTTTTAGGTCTGGTCTGTTTTGGGCGACTTGAGCCCAAAAACAAACAACAACAAAGACCCGGAAAAGTCTTTTTTTTTTTTCAAAAAAAAAAAAAAGGTTTCCGTGCGAACATTACCTTCATTGACCAATCACACGCGATGCTGAGGTGCTGCCAGAAAAATTTCAGTAAACGTCAATAAATTTCGAGTTTCCAATACTTTTAAAGTTACAAGCGTTTAACTTGGTGAGCTTCAAAGGCACCTCTAAACTCACGATAAACCAACAGACTGAGTTACTAAACGTTTTGGTCAATGCACGTAATAAATACCATAAATCCTCTATTAAGCTCCCCCCCGGGGGAGGGGAAGGGGCTTATTTTTTTCAAGCACTTTGGAGAGGGGGGAGGGCGGGCTTATTTAATTTAGCGAAACACATCACCAGTGGCAAAAATACCATGGTATCAGACAGAGTAGACTTACGTGTTGTACAGATACAGTCACTGTCAAAAGTATTTAATTCACTTGTTAAGCCTATGGAGTTGGAGGTCATGCGGCCAAAGACCAAAAACTATATGAACTTTAAGCCTGAATAAACCATAATTAATCATATTTTTGTGTGTGAAGAATAGAGGATGGGGAGAGGGGAAGGGGGGCTCATTAACTTTCCTTCTCTGAAAAGGGGGGGGGCTTATTTGAGAGGAGGGGCTTAATAGAGGATTTACGGTATGAGCCCTGGCCTTCTTTGGGTCGATAGTACACACCTGTCCGGTTTTAGATTGTGGGACACGAGTGGAGAGGAGACTAGCTTTTTCTTTTTCACTGCGTGTCTGCGCCGTGCGCGTGTGCGTGTCCTCGCGCTCGTGCACCACTCGAACTTGCTCACTGTATCATTCGAGCACCTTCAGTGCAGGCTTTCCAATTTGCCAACAACTGTGAGTCTCGCTTTTCCCCCATAGATTACTATTTCGTTTTTGTTTCAGATTTTGCCAGTTTTGATCCAGAGCATAGCAGCATTTCCTGTAATATTTCTCGCTGTTATTTCCTTGTTTCACTGGAACATGAAGCATACCGAGGGTTACGCAGTCGCTGTGTTTGTGGCATATGTGCTGATATTTTTTGCCATTGCTATCATGCCAACAGGCGGTGATCCGCCATGGTTTTTTGACAGATTTGCAAGGTAAGAAATTGAATTATTTTCGCGTCTTGTCTCTTTCAACGGGAAAGGAAACGTTGATATTATGGCTGCGACTAATTACTCTTTTTCACGTTCAGAAATACATTTAAATTTGGCGATCCTGACCGGCGGGGTTGTAGCCAGGATTTTCCTTAGGTGCGGCTGAATGCCGTTTCCAGAATTGCAGTAAATTGTACGTAATGTCTTGATTGAAACGTGCCCTAATATCGTCCTCTTTGCTCCTGCAACCTTAGTCCAGTTCCTGAACTCTCCTTTCTTCCCGCCCCATATAGGGGCTGAACCCGGGCGGGCGAAAGGAGAGTTCAGGGACTGGACCACTGAAACTACAATAGTTTCCTTATCGTTCTAAATGCCTGCAAATAACGGACGGCCAAAAATATTGTGTAGTAAAGATATCAATGATGGAATCTATGTCGATAGTTGATGATCATGCTGTTGCAGTGTTGATTCATAATATAAGAGCCAGTATATAGAGATTCTCTTTCGGTACTCTCCGTATTAATTACGCAAGTATCATATATTTTCAGCCGTTTGAGAGAGCTGAGGGACCGCGCGCTCTCAGTGGCTTAAATTGCCCTATTGTCGACAGCATGTGCATTTCAGAAAGAAATATACGGCATCACAGCCCTGAGGAGCTTTCAATCCGCAACTTGGGAGGAACGATTTTTCAGCTTTCTCTCTCTCCCATTGGGTATCGCCTAAACTCGTACATCAAATAACATTAGGGGTCGCTCTCCGGCGTAGAAGTTAGCTGCTTTAGTGATGTCACTGCAGTAGTCAAAGCTATCACCCTTAACCTCTGAAAGCAAGCAGATGAGCTTGAGTTTGTTAATCTGATCCTTGCTGATCATTTCGCGCGTTCAGACTCTTACTAATCAGTTGTCTAGTGGCTTTCTCTTCCTGGTGCTAATGCCAATCTCTTCTTCTTTTTATTCTATAAAGATGGTGTCATGTGCATCTATATCACGTTCGATTGCTGCGCGAAGTTTTCCAAGTCGACAACGTTGGTCCCATTCCACCAGCACTCCTATCTCTCAGCGACGCTGGACGCCTGGAGAAATTTGGTTTGCTGCCTCTGCTAAAAAAGAGGCTCAAAAGAATCCTCATCCTTGATGGAAGCTTTATCAAGAACGATGAGGATTACTCCAAACACATTCTGAGATCACTGGACCAAGCAAGAAGAGAATTGCACTGTGAGTTTGTGGGATCGACGGGCCGTGATGTCATAGAGGAGATGAGAAAAAAGTACGTGGATCTCCCCAGGGGCCATCAGCCGAGACATTATCGATTTAAGGTTTCGTACTACGACAAGAATCCGAGGGGAGGCTACTTGGAGGTCGGTAACGGCGAGATAATGATCATTGCTCCGCGTCACCCAAACAACGGAGAAAAGCCTCCGCCAGACATGGAGACAACTTGGGGCCAGTACACTCGCGACACTGGAAATGAACTGGACCCGAAAGAATGGGGTCCAGGCCCCGTTCTGCGGGCCGAGGATGTTGATCGGCTTACATTCTGTTGCTGTGAATCTTGTCATTCAAACTCAAAAGTTCTTCGCTGGATCTCTAACAAGCTTTGCTTGGGATTCCCGAGTACCTCTACTGCCAATCAATTCTTCACTCCTTCCCTCTTTACAGCCTATCACCGAGAAGGATATCGCGCATGCGTGCAATCCGGAGCTGAGAAATTCCTGGCTTGTGAAGCGACCATTGAACTCGGAAATGTCGTGTAACACAATTCGCTTCTCAGTATCATTGATAAAAAAGCAGTGCATGCATGCTATGGACGATCGTGGATAATACTGTAAACTGCCGCTTATTTAACTCCCTCGCTGTATCCCATCTACCTGCAGATCAAAAAATACATCCGGTTATGAGGGCACCCCGGACACAATTTCTTCTTTAGCTTTGAATTCGTTTTAGTATGAAAGTTTAATTAAAGATAAACCTGTAAATGGGAAACCTATTTCGATCAACAGGGGACCACATAGCTATATCTCGTTTCGAAACGGTTTTTTATTCCGTTTACAATACCCCTCGGATATAAGCCCCTCCATTTATAAGCCCACCTAAACACCCTTACAAATTTGGTCTAATGAACAGCTGTTTACTGTATTTGTACACATCAGTGTCAGTAGGCCGACTTAATTTGGACCAAGAGAAAATAAAGGTATAGGTCCTCTCATCTTCTCTTGGTTTACACAGAATAACTTTGTTGCATACCACATTTTTAGGGCGCGCTGTTCGAATCATTTATCGGACAACACTTTTACCTTTTTTTATAGTGACAGGGTTTCAAAACGTGTTTCCAAGTAAGTTCCATTCTTGATCTGCAGAAAACGATACTGTTCGTGCGATAAAGTTCTGTTGCCTACATTGGCACAGAAAATGTGCTACAATTCTGAGGTCAGATAGGTAGGTCTTCCACTAGAGAGCTTCTTCTCAATCAGTAAATTAAGCTGACTGCCGGGTGCGATATTAGAATATTAATATAGAATGTGATATTTTGCAGAATCGGTCAAAGTTGGCTTAGGTGCAGATATCTCATAGACTCTTTTCATAAATGGCTTCCAACTAGAACTTTTTTGTATGCATTTAAATCAGCCTCGCTACTCATTAGTCATGTTAATTTTAAAACTTACAGCCATGATGAAATGGTCTCATTGGGTGGAGACGGGATAGGGGACGAAAGACGTCGTCCAAGCCATTTTCAAAACTAAAATTTGCGCAGTTTTAAAAATGTTTTAGGGACAAGCCCGAGGCTTAGATTTTGAAAAGAATATAATTTTCGGTTGAGCATGGGTAAATACAATACAATTATATGTTTTTAACTAAACCGTAAAAAGTTTTGCCTTCTCTAAACGGTAAAACAAAACCAAAAACAGCACTAACTTTATGTTAGATGCTAATACATTTCTGTAAGTGTTTGTGTGCGTCATATCAAGCTTTAATGCCTGCAGGCTGGCTCCAGAATTACTTTAAGACAAAATCCGATAGAAAATTGACCAATTTCAGACTTTATTGGACAAAAACAAATCTGGTACCAGAATAATTGTAAGTGTTCTACAGCCTTTTGACATTTTCTTTAAGTGGTACTATCGTCAAAATTTTACCCCTTGAGTGTATCATATAGAATTCCATGAAAGATAAAAACAAATACCTGCATTAGTTCCGGAGATATCTAAGTTTGAAAAATGTGTATAATATATGCAAATGAGATGGCTGATGACGTCGTACACTCAATCCAATATTATATTGAGTATATAAATAGAGCTATCTTAGCTAATTTGTAATGCAAAACATTGAAACTTGGCAGGCTAATAGTTCTACAGGAAACACCTATGGCTGTAAAAAAATCTGTTCCCATGGGAACTCACTCTTTTCCAGTCCCCACCCACTTGATTTCAATATGTTAGTGATTTTCAGCTTGAAAAATGTTAAACAAGGCCACAAACCCGAGCTAACATATTAATAGGCTTTCTGGATCATGGACATGAAGTGCTGTTAGCAAATATCAAAATGGAACGCCAAAGTTGGCCAAAAAACCTTTAATATGGGAGAGGTCTGGAGCCCAGTATGTTGCCATGGTATCAGAACTATTATTTAGTAGAATTTGAAGAACCAAGAATCAAACATTTCTGATACAAATTGGCTGAGATATCTCTTTTCACTGTATTTGAACAAAATCTGCCGGGTTGAGTGTAGGACGTCATCACTTGGCTAATTTGCGTATTTTAAAAACTTGAATATCTCTGGAACGAAAAGAGATATTTGAAAATAATAAAAAGCGTTTTTCTTCTTGCGCAGTCTACTTGTTTATATTTAAAATGGCTTTAATAGAAAAGATGTGATTCTTGTTATAGCACCACTTTAAAGCTAAAGAAAAAACTAGTTGCCTGAAATAACCAGTAGTCATGCACCTCTTCGGAACCTCTAATTTTATTTGCTCCCGGAGTCATCCACCTCTATTGTTTTCAGGACTAGGGCCATTGTTTCTGTTGTTTATTCTATTGTTTTCTCGGCCAATCCTGTTAGACCTTACGAGAGGTGCGTGGCGCCTCGAAATAACACCGAGAACAATTTCCCACGGGAATTAAAGTCGAGAAAATAAATTTCAAAGTCGAGAGAAATTGTGCAAACACAGGTAAAATTTCATCGTCAGTTTTATTTCACCAGTACTTTCAAGTGTTTCATACGAAGTTCCACAGTTGTTTTCGGGTTTTGGTGTTGCTAATAATGATTGTTATTAGAAGACACCTGAAACAGTCCTACATAAGTTCGCGATACATAGAGGATATTACACGGTGGCGCGAAGATATGAATTTTATTTTCGAGTGGCAAAACAATATTTTACGAACGAGCGCAGCGAGTGAGTAAAATATTGTTTTTGCCACGAGAAAATAAAATTCATATCTTCAAGCCGCCGTGTAATGTTCTTTTTATTATAGACATACTGATGACGGCGTTTTTGATGATTTTCCGAAGATTTCCGAAGATTTTCCAAAATTGTTCCGAAGGCCAGTTGAACGTTCCCGAACATTTTCTGAGAATTTCCGAAGGTGTCCGAAGATTTCCGAAGATTACCGAAGACTTTCGAGGAAGGTCCGAAGATGTTTCGATGATACACCAACGAATTTAAGTACAATTTAAGAGACAAACCTGATATCAAGGAAATCATCGATAAACTCACGTGTGAGATTATGGAAAATAAACCACTCGGGTCCCGGATGTAGTTTTTATGAATTTTACCAGTGGTACATTTTCTAAACAAATAAAGAAGCCTAAGCCACGGCTTAGGCTTCTTCATTTGCCTTAAATATAGATTTTACGCTTTAAATATAAATTTTTATGCTTTAAATATAGATTTTACGCGCGCAAAACAATAAAACACGCTTTTTTATGTTTTATACTCTGATAAAACATAGGTTTTTGACCAATCAAAACGCGCGCAGGGCCCTATCTATATTTTAAGTAAAACACTCGTGTCTATATAATAAAATGCAAGTAATCTTAGTGCTAGGTGTTTGTTTTCTTGTTACTCAAACTGCTGGTGGATTCCATCTTAACACCATTAAGACACCAAGTCCATACGAAAACAGAAAGGACATGCGCTACAATCTAAGAATATCCACAAGAATATTATCTGCCTAAAATCGGTAGAAATATAAGAATATTCCGTTAATATTCTTATGAAAAGAGTGCAATACTGATTATATTTCTTTGTTACTCAATCGTTGTTCATTCAAATCATAGCTACGATTCTGAGAGGAGTAATGGATTATTGATGTCTAAACGTTCCTTTATCAAATGAAAGACATACAAGAAATAACCAAAGGTAAACTAAAACTCTGTAAACAGCAATAGATAGATTTAGAAATGCAACGACATACTAACATGCTCAACTTGTTTGTTGAGTTCAGGTTTCATCTGTTCACTGTGGAAACTCTCCTTTATTTTCAGTTGAGAATAAGTGCTGGCATGATCAAGTTTACTTTTCGTTATTTCTTGTACTCGTCTTTCATTTTATTAGTTAGTTTAAATAATTTACCAGCTACGAATATTTGAAATTATAAAGTTCATTGTATATAAGTAGCTATATATATACCAACATTCATAATGGCTGATGATGAAGTTTGAAACATCGAAACATGTTCTGAAATTTGAAAAGTGTTGTTGTGTTTTTAAAGATAATTGTTACGTTTGTGCTAACAAGACCGTTTGGTAAATTTGTATCGGTTTTTTGAGGAGGAGACGGTGGGGGGGGGGGGGGTGAGCACTGTTAGCTACTGTTTTGGGGCATGAAATTAGCTGTGTATGAAGTTTTGGTAGGCACTAACTTATTCCAAAACTAGGCCCTGGAGAGTAGAAAACACTTGCTCGTTTTTTCAGCCCTTTTGCTGTCCATGTTTCTGTTTTTTATTACTATTTTTTTGAAAATTGCCCAACGCCACCTACCCTACCCTCCTCTCCCCTCCCCTTAAAAAGATCATGGTCCGTCCCCTATTTTTGGACTAGAATGCCATTCATGATCCAGGGGGGAGTAGAAATACTCCTAGTCGCCTCATGATCCACAAAACGGAATAAGCAGAGGTCTGATAATAAGTGTTCTCCTTCGAGTGTTTGTTTGTATTGTAGACTTTCGAGGACTGTAGCGAATAAGTTGTTTATTTAAAGTTTGAACTTTGTGTATATGGCATTTGAAAACCTTTCAGACATGTCTTTACGAAATGTGTGCGACCGCTTGTATGAACAGAAAGCTGAAGTTTGGCTGCGTGTTGCGTACCCTCTCCTCTTCAGCACCAAACCCAACGCTGCCTTTGAGGTGTGTACTTTTTACTTCGCTGGCCTAGATTTCTGCACGCAAAATATATAACATAAAGCCACTGAAAAGTGTTTACATGCGAAAAGATTTCAACTCCCACAGGATAACTGTGAACTTGTCCTCCGTTTCATTGTTTCGGAAGTGAAAATGCTCAACAGTTGTTTCCCAAAAGTTAAGGCGGTTCAAGTCGTGTTCGTTAACGGAATAATTGCCTTATAAGGGACTGTGCAATAATTATCAGGAAGGGGGGAAGGGGTGGGGGAAATGAGCTTCGCAAGGAGAAATATTGCACAATACCACCCTCTCAACAAAGGCAAATTACTTCTGACCCCCCCCCCCCTCGAAATCTCCCAAAAAATTATGACGCACCCACCCCCAACCACAACCTACAAATGTAGTAAATATACCTGAATCCTTGACTTGCTTTGTACTGTAACACATTCGACATCAGTGTCTCGTGACTGTGTTCGATAAAGTCGGCGATAAAAAAGGCTGGTTGTTCATGTTCAGAGAGAACAACCCCCCATGAATCAACAGTGACATCATGTTAATCTAAAAGTATCTCTTTAATTCTCACACTTTCACACTGCAATATTCTGTTGTTGTTACTATTAATTATATGTCAAGTGCGACCCCCAGTTTCAAAAACTTTCCAATTTTTTTTTGGATTGCCAAAATTTCACCAATCTTCAAAGAAGCCGAAGTGCTGCCTCGGAGGCTCTCAAATTTTGGCAAACCAAACAATTTTGTTTTTTTAACCATTAAACTGTCATATTTTTCAAACATGTCTGGATAAAATTACGGCGAGATAAATAACTTTGTTTGGCAAGTCCAGTTTGGCGCATGCTATGGCGGGACAATCTTTTTTAACCGGTCCATTTTTTTACGATTTTCACAGTTATTTCAATGGAAACGAGGTATACACCCTTTTAATAAGTCGCGGCGCCATTTTGAATATTAAATTTATGACGTCATTCGCGGAAAGTATCTGTCATCTTGCGCTGACTTCATTACGTTGATCGCTGGTCATCGTCTAATGAAGAGTACAAGAAAATATAGGCAGTCAATGGCTCCACGTGGCTACTGCTGGTATTATTTAGATCACTGCAGTAAAACAAATCATATTGCAACAAAAGGGGTTATAAAACGAGCTAATACGTTCTTGCACTCGTAGCTTATTAAAAACATGCCGACTTGTTTGAGTTGTTTCTTGCACCGCGCAAAATATGCCGATCTACAAATTTGTAAGATAAGACTCTCGGTAGTTTGAATTTAATATCTTACCTCTATGTTAGTCGGCTTTAGATAAAGGGTTCAGAAAAAAAAACACCGTGATTTTGAAGTAAAATTGAACGGGCAAATTAAAACTTCGCAATTGTGCCGTTCCTTCATGTAATTCGTATGGGGATTTATTCGACAACAGCTGCAAGAGGAATGTGACTTATCACAAGATACCAAGTGCACCAAAACTGAAGACATGGGTCCAACGTAATGAAATCAGCCCAAGATGACAGGTTACTTTCCGCGAATGACGTCAAAAATTTAATGTTCAAAATGGCGCCGCGACTTATTAAAAGGGTGTATATGAACGGCGTTTTTATTCAAATCTTTATGACTCGTCTCTTCGATCTTATTACTGGCAACAGCTTAAAGGGATGGCTTCAGCTAGACAGTCTTCTTCGATCGTAAGTGGTGGAAGGAACGACACAAACGCAAGCAAGCCGAGCCAAAACTGCTCGTCCAATTAGAAGCCTAAAATCACGCGTTGTTGGAGAGCGGAGAGTCAAGAACACGCAGTCTGCGAAGAGTTAAACTCTCGAATGAAATCTATTACCATGCACAATTAACGCGCGAGACGTTTTGTTTTCCGGTAAATCTTACGTCGATCAGCGAAGTTTCGGTTAAAACAAGTTGGTCCAATGCGATCACAACCAAAATATGGAACTTGCAAAAATTGTGCCAATTTTTTGCTCGCCAAAAATTGGAAGTAAACAAAATTGGTTCCAGTGCGACCCGGCCCTTATTATAAATTCAAGTTCCATCATTTTGTACTGTACAACTGAAGATGAAAGAAGTTTTTATTGAAACATGGTTTTTAAACAGAAAAATGTTTTCGTTTGCTTAAAGTTCTTCACTTGTATGCTGTTTTCAAGACCCTTTGGAAATTCCAATACCTTATTCAGCGGAACCAACAATAGAATTAATTTTCTGTCTTTTTTCAAGGACCAAAATTGTAAACCCCCGCTCACCTCGACAATGAAATCGTCTTAATCTTCAAGGCGGCTCAAATCAATTTCCGGAACTTTTCAAGAGTTTGTTAGACTTTGATGGGTCATTATACAAAGCAAACCATTGTCTATCAGTTGATTCTATAATCAACTGATCAACTTGGATAAGTAAAGAAGAAATAACCGAAGAAAAAAGATATATAAAAGAGACACCCCTTTAAAAGCTGTGTTTAAAATAAAAACCTCAGCTGTTTTGTTTCCGCCTTATCCCTGCAAAATGAAAAAAGAAAACAATACCGCGAAATTTAAATCTTGGGCCATTTTGGCGCTTGCTCGTTTCTATGACAATGGTGCAACCCATTCCCACGCACGCTCTATCGCGCACGCGTGGCTTAAGCATGCGCACTCATTTGACCGATGTGGAGCCCGTGGGCTGTATCGCAAAAAACTGGACCGGTCACGAGCGCGTGATTAGCCAATCAGACTAGAAGATTTAGGAGTTCGGCCCGCTCAGATGCTTGAGAAAAATTAAATTCTTATAAATAATTAATATATCAGATGAGGAGGCAAATAAACTGAATCTTGAATCTTGAATCTTTTATCTATGAAGGTGCAACGAGAACACCGATCATTTTGTACCGGAGTTCTCTCCGGAAATGCAAGCAGTGTCAAAGCCCATGGAGAGTTTTATCTCCTCTTCAGTAATACCAGGAGCCATAATCGGGTAACACTTAAAATGTTCTTAATCCGTATACCTTGGTTTTGATGCTCGAGTGTCCTGAACTTTGTTATGATTAGTCTGCAGTATACAACTAACCTGTTAGAATCAAATCAAGTCAAAGAGTTCGGTGTATTTCTGAGCTTCCCAGTAAATCCACAGTTATCAGAGATCTGTCGATCAGAATGTTTCTTTCTTTCTATTTGCATTGTGACCATAGCCGCCATGACGATAAAGCCTTGAGAATTGTCCCCCTTTGTTTTGCAGTAAGATTTCTGGTTTGTCGTATTCAACAACTTGTCCGTTTTCCAGAACCAAGACTCGATCGTAATCGATGATAGTGTTCAATCGATGTGCAATTGTAATCGCGGTACAATGCTTAGATTTTGTATGAATAGTTTCTTGAATTAACTGATCTGTCTTATAATCGACATTTGCCGTTGCTTCATCCATGATGATAATCTTGCTTCTCTTCAATAAAGCGCGAGCCAGACACAGAAGTTGTCTTTCGCCGACACTGAAGTTTGCTCCACATTCTTTAATCTCTTCACTCAGTTGTTTTGGTAACTTTTCCACCATATTCTTCAAACTCGCTTCTTCCAATGCTTCCCAGAGTTCTTGATCTGAGTACTCCTGAAAAGGATCCAAGTTCGTGCGTAGTGAACCAGTAAATAGAATAGGATTCTGGGTAATGACTGACATCGCTCGGCGAGCGCTTTGAATGTTAATCTTGGCGATGTCGACGTCATCAATAATGACTTGTCCAGTGGCTTGAGGCATGCGAAACAGAGCTGAAACCAGTGACGACTTGCCAGCTCCTGTGCGACCAACAATTCCAATTTTCTCCTGCGAATTAACACTAAAAGTAATATCTTTAAGTATTTCTGGTCCATCCTGGTAGTATACTAAGCTCAGATTCTTTATTGCTACCTGACCATGATTTGGCCAACTCTGTGGAGGTTGTTGATGGCAGTCGTACCCAGGCTCTTGCTTAACGTGAGTGTATGTGATGATGCGTTCGACAGAAGTCATGTGATTTTCAACCTCTGAGCAGGTTCTAACGCCATATTGTGACGTATCTACTGCTAGTTGCAGGGTATAGATCAGTGACAAAGCTGTAATGCCTGAAAACGTACGAAATACAAATAAATAGTTAAGACTTGACACTCGTTTATTAATGAAATTGATGATTCCCTGGTTTTAAAACTTACGTTACTCCACATATATGTATTTCGCTTGAATGGCCTGAATTCTACAAACAACTTCTCATTACGAACGGTAGACAGTTAACCTCCTTAATATTTTCTGCCCATTGTGTCGGCTTGAAGAAACTGCCAAATGTATTCGCAAATAATTAACAATTATGTAACGAAGTTGAGCAAAATATCGTGATTTGTCAGTGTCTGGCTTATCAATAATTTTGCGAAAACCGAGTTCAATAATTGTTTTATCATTCGATCACCAAGTTTGTTTTCATATTTATTTACTTGCTGGCAGCTCAGGGAAGCGATGTGCAATTTTTCTGTCCTGACCGTGGTTCCAATTACGCATGAGCAGAATATTATTAGCAGCAAAAGACGTTTAGACTGCACTACGCATGACGACAGAGCATTGTTTGTAGGCAGTTATATGCAGGCCACGTGGTGGGCCTCTTGGCCAATGGAAAGGAAAGCAAAAATGTATCGACTGATAACTACTGATAATGACGGTTCTCGAGGGTCGATCTTGTAACAGCCCTGACAGAAATAGTTATTTTGCATAACTTGAATGCACTGGTTAACAAAAGCTTTTTTTACCTGAACCAGACTGGGTAGCTATAGCAAGAAATACTACAAAAGCCACGAAAACAACGCAGATCATGTCAAGACAGACACCTAACCACCTCATGGTAGCAATAATCAAGAACCAGGTCTGATTATGATCATCTTGATATCTGAAAATGAATGAATAAATAAATAAGTTAATAGATAAATCGTTGAATTAATAAATTAATAAATTAATTAGTGACAAGTCAGTTAAATTTTTAATTTTTAAAACGTTTGAACAGCGTAGGGAAAAAGTTTACCGAAAAGTCATGCAAGATAGTTTGGATGGGAGTGCTGGAATCTCAAGTTGTTAGTTAAATTGTTGGCGATTCCTCAGTTAGTTTGAAATTTCAGCTCAGTTAAGTTTTAAGCCAATTGTAAATTTTTCAGGTTTAAAATTTTAGCCATTTGCTGACAAGTGCCTCATTTTGGCTCCTTCTTGGTGTAAAAGACACCGCACACATCACGAAAGAAAACCGCCCACAAACCTATTGTTTTCATTGTTTCCCTCGTTCTTTTGTCCGTTCGTTCTCTGTTGTATTACGTCAGCTGTGTCTTCTACACCAAGTAAGAGCCGTTATTTCTGTTTGTGAAGATTTGGGAGAGTGAGAAGTACAATACACCTTACGCAAAACATGACAACAACGGTAAAGGAAACTCCACCAAACAAAAGGTTTAGTGAGCAGAACGGGTAATTTTGCACAACGGGTAATCTTTCGTATTTCGATTTGGAACTGAACGCATTCGTAGCATATTCAGCAGAGACAAGTTTAAATACCGACAAACACATTCAATAGATCCAAGCCAATACGCAATTCCAAAGTAAAATGTACACATACCGTTTTAGAAAGCGTCCTTCTCGCCGTCGCCGTCGTACTGACGTACGTGCGTAAGATTGCAAGACGACCGGCTGAAAAGTGATTCTAATTTACACAAGCGTCCAAGCTATCCATTTCTCTAATTATAATGGGATTTAAAACATTGTACAGGCTCAGATGCACAAATGCAATTTACAAAGATGAAAACAGGAATGTTATAAATTCAAACCTGTACAACGTTTTGAGAAAGGCATCTTCCCTTTTATACGCACGAACGGTCACCAGTCCCATCAACGAGTCGCTAAAATGAGAAAGGACTGGGCTTCGATTTATTCCTTCCAGTCGCCTGAGGTCACGTGCCGCGGTGAGGTAATAATACCCAGCCAGAAGAAAAATGATAATGAGCGGGGTGGCCGGCAGGATAATCCAGGGGTTCAGGATAGACGGAAGAACAACTGCTCCAATGCAGTACAGAATAACTTGTACAGCTTCCAAGAAAATATCTGGTAACAACTCATCCATAATGCCAATATCTCGAGAAAACCGGTTTAATATTCGTCCTATAGGATTAGTGTCGAAGAACAAAACTGGAGCTTTTAAGACAGCTGATAGCATCGAGTTGTGAAGGTGCTTCGATGAGTTTATTGCTGCGTTGAAAAATGCTCCCGCTCTTATGATTGACAAAATCAATGCCGCAGCCACCAGGCCGCCATAGATGTAGAGATTCTCCGTTTGCTGCTGTCGGACATGTGATTGACTTGTCAGTTGAAGTAGCCACCAATCAGGAAGTATCAGGGATCCTAAATGAAAACAAATAAAATAAGGAAATTAACGACAGCTAAAGAATAAAAAATAAGAGCTGTTTAGGCTAAATGCGTTCCTTAACCAACCTTGAACGATGAGGAAAAAAGTAGCATAAGCTGTAGCCAGAATACAGTGCATTCCAGCTTGGATGTAGTGCCAGTATAATTTCCACGATACAGAACCAATCATGCGATCTTCTTCAGCAATTTCAAGTCTAGCATATTCTTGCTCTGACTTTATTTCACTCTCAAATGAGCCCTGGTTAAGTGGGTTTTCCATCTGTACAGTACCAGGTTTCTGTTCAGCACCTTGGACGATGGCATCAACGTCAAAACCAGATGTACACAATGTTGCAAAATCAGCTGTGGCCAGAATAGAACCTTCTTCCATTACTACGATGTGTCTGGCATCTCGCAGGGCCCTATGGTTATGAGTGATCATCAGCCGAGTTTTACTGTCTAATACGCCATTAATACACTTTTCAAAGATATCATGCCCCACCTTTGAGTCCACTGCACTCAGTGGGTCATCCAGTAGATAGATATCAGCATTGGAATACACTGCGCGTGCCAATTCAACACGAGCCTGCTGACCACCACTCAGGACTGTCCCACGTTCTCCAACAACAGTCAAATCACCGTCTGGAAACCTTCGCAAGTCTTTGATCAGATCGCAGACCTGTAATGTTAAATCGTATCTGTTTTGGTCAAATGGCTCGCCAAACAACACATTGTCCCGTACGGTACCAGAGAACACCCACGGCTGCTGACCAACCCATGCTATTTTTCCAACACTCCATATCTTGCCGCTGATACGAGGAATTTCACGTAAGATGGCGTACAGTAAGGAGGACTTACCAGCTCCAACCCGACCAATGATAAAAGCCAAGTCACCTTTGTCTGCTTGCAAATTGAGATATTTTAAACTTGGTCTATTCCAATTGCCACTCCAGCTGCAGACGACATTTTCCAGCACAATGGTAGAATCTTTGTGCGAGTGTACATCATTTTTAGTGATTTGATCAAAGCCTGCAGAATCAATAGTGTTGGCGAAGTGTGTGCCGTACAACTTCTCGTGTTTATTTTTAGCAAAAGTGTCCTGCAGGTATTGATGTATGTCGTCGTTGCCATATTCAAGTATACCTTGGATACGACCCAGAGCTGTTACAAAATCTGCTAAAACGTTCACACCATCAGAAATGTTCCATGAAACTGTGATCCTAAGCATACTTATCAGTGATAAAATCATGAAAGTATTGTATGAGGTGAGTTCAGTCCCCATGGCTGCCATAGTAACCAAAGAGATGAAAGCAGCGACTGGTGAACAGGAGTATTGAAGAGATGCAAAGGTTGCCAGAATTAGGGTTTTCCATCTGATTAGCTTGAGTTCCTGGCTATGGGAAAACAATCCATAACTTGTTATAAGATTGGGAGAGAATGTGTTCGTTTTTAGATCTATTTTAAAGTTGCTATTCTTTCCTTGCATGTTTTGTTGTTACCATTATAAATTCGAGGGCGAGCAATAAATGATTAATGCTGGCAGAACCGGAAAGACGGAGAGGAAAGGGAAAGAAAAGGCTGCCCGCATCGCTTAAAATTGAATCGGTGCGTCGAAATTTGGACGCAAACTAATGATTAATACGTCAGCATAGTGAATTCGAATTTGAACTTGAATATCGAGCAACGCAATGCGGTGGCTTCGTTGCTGGAAAGAAACAATGTTCTTGTTGTCAGTTACAAACAGGGAAAAGTGTAATTTTTCAACAATGAGCAGACTTCAGAGGCCAGACTTTCAGCTGCATCAACTTCTTACGTGTCTGCTTCTCTTTTCCCTTTCTTACTTTCTTTCTGTCCCCGGACTGCGGCAACCAAGCGAGCTTGGTGTGAAAAAAGTCTAAGTTGTCCTGAGCCTCTCTACCGAACCGAGGTTTGGTGCCCAGCCATTCATGTGAAAAGGAGTGTAATGTGCATGTACATGAAATCTCATTTTCATATGAAAGGATGAGTACCGAGATTCACTTTAAGAAAGAGGCTAAAGATTCGGAAATGGCCTTTGAACGTACGTCTCCGGGTGTCAACACTATTTGAACCTTAAAACTGCTTTTTACTTGGTTCTTCTTACCTTCGTATCCTTTGCACTCTTTCCATGAACGGCCACTCCCAGGCATACGTCTTGACTGTGCGAATTCCAGATATGATGGAGTTCATGATATCAACACGCTGATCAGCCACTTTGGAGATTTTTGATCTTAACATAGCGCACGCTCTTCCCATCATGCCATAATACAGTGCAACGGTCACTAGAAACAACACACCAGTCAAGGGTCTCCAACCAAACAAGTAGTACATTAAAAACGAGATGCTACACAGCTCCAAAGTGGCTTGAATTATAAGAACAGCGTGCATCACTGTCTTATCAAAGCGCTGTATGTCTGAAGCGATTACATTGATGATAAATCCACTTGTTACATTCGACATATCTGCTCTGCTTAGGCGGAGAACCTGCAAAATGAAGAGAAAACTACAGGTTTGCAACATGGTATAACGACATCATTATGATAATGGTGATATAATGCAGATATATGCCAAATATGCTGAAATATAGATAGACACTTTCCCCTAAAACTGGGAATTCAAAACTTGATTTAATAATAAATGTTCCCGGGTACTTGCCGCAAGCCGTATCCCAGCTGCCATTTTCTTCTCTCACCTTCCACACCATTCCTTTCAAATCCTATCTGGAACTGGCATTTGTTCCCGAGTCGATGTCATTTCTATATTTAATATTCTTTGTAATGCTAACTTTTGAGGGTGATTGGTTGGTTGCATCTTATCTCTGATGTGTACTCATGTGACTGCACGATGTAGTTAATGAGCTCATATGTGCCTAATCATCATTTGGCTGTGTAACCGCGCGATGCAGTTCCAGTCAAAGACCCTTTTTTCACCTTTGCTCACCATAGTCCCCAGTAACTCAGTGGTTGGAGCGTCCGGCTAGGTCTCTGAGGGTAGTGGGTGCAAATCTCATCTGGAACCCGGCCTTTGCATACAGCTGGTGGGCGGGAAATTTGAATTGACCAATCAGGATTCAGCAGGCGGGAAAAACTTCACTGTCTTCACGTCAATTAAGGAATGGACAATGTCTAGTGTGCGTCCATCCAATTCGGGATTCACGTGGATAGTTGGGAGAGCACGAAGGTAGTGTAAGAGATGCTCGAGGCGCAGCCGAGAGCATCTCTAGCTACCTTCGCTCTTCCAACTATCCAAGTGCATCCCGAATTGGATGGACGCACGCCAGACATTGTCCATTGCTTTTATAACATAGCAAGACATTTTTCACGCTGAAAAGTTGCTTTTTCTGCACTGATCAAATTGCAAATTCTCTTAACCGGGCGGGTGCTGACTAAAACCAGAATGACTTGTTCTGCGAGAGACAAAATAAGCTAGTGTATCAAAATACCTTTCATAAGCCGTCCAGCTCGAAATATTTGGCTCAGATGTCAAGGAAAAGTTTATTTAAAGTTTATTCATTCAAAATGCTGCAGCTTTTTAACAGTCTGAGGTTTTTCGAGTCAATTTGAAGGGCTCGACTGAGAGGCCACAACTTGCACATTCTGAATCGACAGTTGCTGAAAATGGAGTGGAAATCTGACTGTTGGTCTCAAATGCTGGTTTTCTACGACTGAAACCCACCCTTGAAAAAGGAAGCACACCAGTTGGTGTTTTGCTTGGTCTTGTTTGATTGTTTATCTTCAAGTGTTGTCTCTAAATCCCGCTCGGATAACTTTGCGAAGCGGTTGTTTTCACTGGTAGCACTTTCGCTTTGTTGATCTTTCGACGCATCCGATGTTTCTGCACCCATCTAAGACACGTTTCCTAAATCTTCAAAGTCATCGAGAAACCCCAACTTAAAAGTTGGGTTATTACTTGCCATTAATAACAGCGAAATTAAAGTTTTACTCCTAAAAAGTTTTGAGAAAAACTTTTTGCTGGCAAGAAATTTCACCGACGATGAGGTCAGCCTGAATCAACCTTCTACATATATTTCTTTTTCACAATAAAATGAGCCAATCAGAGCGCGCGTTAGCATATAGCTTTGTTATAATTAATAATTAGACCACGAGCCCGAGTTTTCTGCGAGCAGATAGTCAACGAGGCGTAGCCGAGTTGACTATCGCTCGTAGAAAACGAGGGCGAGTAGTCTAATTGTTTTAGTATAAATTTACCGTAGTCTCATTGCATAAAAAGAAAAAAATGTCAGAAACGCGTAGAAAAGAACTGCTTTATTATGTTGCATCAGGTTCAAACGTGATGTGCGATGTGCACTGATGCGTTACTGTTGACTATCAGTAGATAGAAAACGGTAATATAGCCAATCAA
This sequence comes from Catalaphyllia jardinei, assembly GCA_022496165.2. NCBI lineage: Eukaryota > Metazoa > Cnidaria > Anthozoa > Scleractinia > Caryophylliidae > Catalaphyllia > Catalaphyllia jardinei. Next base: position 27,255,663 of record CM042754.1, on the reverse strand, counting down.
ATTCACGGATTCATAATAGACTACGGTAAATTTATACTAATATAAGATAGGCAACGAAGCAAGCCGGAATACGCCACTGGACGCAACTATGATCAGCTGTTGTCATGGTGATGACAATTGTGTCGCCTTTCAACCAATGGGATTTTTCCGTTTCTGGAGAAACGGAGAATTCACTTTCTTCAAAAAATATCTACAGCCCCTCTATTTTTCTTGGTCCCCACCCCCTACCCAGTCAAGGCTTCCGTTTTGCGCAGGCATCCAGTTCCCTCGCGATTCTATCCGCACGTTCAACGGTCAAAAGCGATCGAATAAAAATTCGAGAAAATAGAGAACTGTGAACAATCTAATCTACCCTTGGTCTTTCTTTACATGGACCATACCGTCAAGATCTCGCACTGATAGTCTGTCAGTAACGATCTTCAAGGGTATTAATGTATAATTTATACTGTACTGTAAAGATTCTTGTTTTCGTTTCTAGATTAGTCGTGGGGTTGAGCAATTCCCTCACCTGTTTGTAAACAATTCCAATTGTTGCTGACTTCCATCTAAGCGCCATTAATTGTGTGTAATAACCAAACTGATGAAAACAAATAGCTCGGACGAAAGAGCTCACACAGAGTCCAGTAGCGTAGATATAAGCCCAGGAGGAGTCTTTAACTTGAGAGTTCATTACTTCCGGTAAAAGCAGACTCAGGAACACGGGCTGAAGTACATTACAAACAGCTGGCAACAAACCTAAACTCAAAATGAACACGTAATCGCTAAAAGGAAAGGCTCGGAAAAGCGCTTTCAGCAATCGATGTCCCTTTCCTGTTTTGTTTGAGGCGGGAATTGTTTCTTCATTCCATGTCTTGTGAAGTTTTTCAGTCGATGTCCGAGTTTTGTCCTCGTCAAGTAAAGGAAACAAATCATCGTTTTCCAGAGGACGCTTTTGGCCAATGGTAAGAATGTCTCTCACCCACCAGAAGAAAAGAGTGGAAAAGAAGCTGGCGCTTTTCCTGGGATTTTCCTTCTGTTTTAATTGTGACTCCAGGCGATCGTATTTTGAATCCATTGGTTGTAGTTTTATTGCATAGTTAAAATCTGAAAATTGGATCCATTGATTTTAGATTGAATAACCAAATTCGCAATTACTATATTAAAAATTCCAATAGCTCAATTACTCACCGGAACTAACAATGTAATTATTATTAATAAATTTTCGATTTTTTTCAAATGACTGAAATTTTATAAGTCGCTCAGCTCCGACAATAAAATCGTCTTAAGGCCCATTTACACAGGCGATTTTTGTCGCAGCAACTCGATGCAATTTTTGTCGCGCTAAAGATGCAACCTCAAAATCGCACGTGTAAACCAGGTGCGATTTTCATTGCGATTTGTCGCAGCGATATCGCAGGGGTTTCGAACATGTTTGAAACTTGATGCAATTTTGTTGCGATAAAAATTGCATCGAGTTGCCGCGACAAAAATCGCCTGTGTAAACGGGTCTTTAAGCTTCAAGGTGCCTCAAATTAGTTCCAGAACTTTTTAAGACTTAGCCTTTAACGAGCCAGTACACAAACCACGGTCTCTCAGTTTATTCTAGAACAGATGGTACCAAAAACGTGGATCTCTTGACGGCGCAAGAGAAAACGTAGATTAGCGCTTTAAAGTGCCACTAACCCCCAAAATTTGTTTTCGCTAATATAAATTTCCTTTCTCTCCTGATCACCACAGCAAAAAAAATTATCGTTGTAGCTATTTTTGTTAAAATTTTCAAAGTTTATAATTTTGCACATTTCCATGTTCACGACCGAGGAATAGCGGAGAATGGGACGAGTTGGCTTCTGACGTCATTTCGAGAACAACAATGTTTCGTTCCTGAGAAGAATATATGCGAGCATGCAATAGTGTGTGTCAAAATCGTTGCAGAATGCAAGGAATATATGTTGTTGCTGTAGCTGTTACCGCGAAACATTCAATTTAGGTTTTTTTGGTTTGTTACCCTTTGTTTTCCTTTAGTTAACTGTTTTTCTGTTTTTTGGTATTTAGCACTAGTTCATTAGTCGTTAGTATTCGTTATTGTCCGCTTTGTTGTTTGTAGGAACGCTTATTTCTCATTACTTCATGTTGTTACGTAATCACTTGTCAAGCCTTTTTAGAATAAATAGGACCTAGGTCTTCGTTTTTTACGCCACCTTTTAAGTTTTCAAGCAGCAAGTTTTTTATCTCGTAAAGTCAGGACACCGTGTAGCACCGTACGAGTGCAAGTTTAAATAAAGGATTGGTTCACGACTACGCGTAACTTCGGTTACAGTAGCAATATAGGATATCCAGGATAGTGTATTCCTCTTCATTCGATACCTCTATCCCGATGAAACTTGACCAGAAACGAGAAAAACACCAAATACGTGGGCTGATCTTTGCGAAGCAAACGTCGGGGAGCCGTCGAGGATTTCTTCTATCTCGGGTTTGCCGCAACTATAAAAACCTATAGCTTTTCATGGCCTGTATATTCTTCTCTATCTCTTGTGGAAAGCTTGACATTTTCATGGAACTGCATACGACACGAAATTAGGATAAGCTGGAAGCCCGACGGAGTTCGTCGTGCTGAAAGAAGAATGCGATTGTCAGTCAACCGAAACGCAAACTAAAAAGTCGAGAACTTCCAGCGTACATAAAATGGACATTTTATTCAATCCTGATCCTGGCAAAAATTACAACGCGGCAATCTCCGCTGGCGACCCGCACTTCGAAATGGAAAACAGAAATATACATCGCATCGCAGTCGTCCAAATCGTAGCTAGACTCCAAATTGTATTGCTAGATGATACAGTTCTTTCACGTAAAAATCTTGTTCGGTTTCGATACAATATAAATCACAAATAACCCAAAAATGTTTTGAAAGCCCTCCAAGCTCAGTCAAAAGTCTCTTGAGTGTTTCAGCTCGGTTCTCGAAGTGACGTCACTAGTAGCCCGACCCAGCTCCTACTTTACGCGGTCGTGAACATAGAAATTGCTTGTCAAACGCCTGTAGAAACGCAAGGATTTTATCAATCGAGATAGTTTTTTGGCTGATGAAATCAGAGAAACTAGTAGATTTTATTAAAAGAAAAAAAATTGAGGGGTTAGTGCCACTTTAATTTCTTTGTTATTGCTAGCCTGAGACTGACTTAATGACTTTTTAAATAGGCGCTATCATAGTTTTCGATTCCATCGATCCTGATGACAAAGGTCCGTGCTCAGAAATTTATTACACTGTTAGTATGGGAAATAACTTTTCCCAATATTGAATTTTACACAATTTGTGAATCTCAACATTAAAATTCTAGGTGGAAGATTGTATTCACCGATATTTGATTAGAAGACGCTCAGTTAATATTTCTAATTTTCCATACATTTGTCTGTGACTTGTTTCCTAGAAGCCCGCCTACCCAGCCAAATTTTACAAAGATTGATGATGCTTTATTAATCTGTACTAGTTTTTTTTTTATTTTACTGTTAAGTATTTGCTTAATCTAGGTTCCAGTCCCCTCACCTTTATTATGTATAAATAGCTGTTTTAAATTTCAACGGTTACTTTTGAAAATGTATGTGGAGTACATACGAAACGTCAAGTCATAAAATGTACAAATTCAACATGTGTAAAATTCAATTTTAGAAAAAGTTGTTTACCATCGGATCGCCTTACGGACATTGTAGTTTATGACGGCTTTGTCTTCGCGTCACTCTGTGGTGTGTTAGCAACCTCGTTCCAAGGGCCTTTTCCCTGGCTTGGCTTCCCGCACTGCCCCGCCCCAAGTCAGGAAAAAGGCCCTGGGAACGAGGTTGGTGTGTTAGGGCTTGGCTTTTTATAATCAGACGGCCCCCCGCAAAGAATTGAATTTGGTGGAAATATTTTTAGTATAAAATGATTTATTTTTCCCATTTATTAGGGATTAAAAGGAATTTCACTTGTTTGACAGCATGAGATTGGTTTTCAGCGTCATGTGACATTTCTCGATTAATGACTTCACAATGTGTGTTTTGGTTATTTGGGATGTTTGTATTGAGAATTCCTAACATGTTTTTGATTCAATTTGTTTGGAATCACTGTTAATTGTCAATCTGCCTTTTAAGGTGATATTTTAAGGGAATTTCCGTTTAGCGATATTTAAACATTTAGTAGGTCGGGTGACCTGTTTCGTGTCTTTCTGCAGCTACCGGAAAGATTTGTAGTTTTGGTAACTTGGGATTAGTCTTTATTTGGAGTTGTTTTGTTTCCTATCTTTTATTTCTTTTGTTTAATTTACGTAAGCTTACGTAATCTGTGCTCCGGTACTCACAGACGGTTTCTCTGTTTGGCGGCATGAATAGGGTCGAATAGCACCCCGCAGAAGTAAAACAACAAGAAAAAAAAACAATTGCGAAAGATATCTTTCAGTTCCCCGTTTATGATTGAAGATTTGCATTGTTTAAATATTAAACTGCTTGCCAAATTTCATAACGATTGGATAAACCATTCCACTTGCAACAAAAATATGCTTATTAAATAGCTATGTCAAGCCTAAACACACTTGAGTTCACTCGACATTAATATTTAAAACACAAGCAAACAAATCAGTACTTCGAGAATTTTCTTTTAGCCTTGCAAAACATCGACACTGAGAGACTCACATACTGAACCGTTAAAAAATCAAGAACGCGAGACCTGTAAAATTCAACGAAAAATTTACGAGAACTGTTATACGCCACCCCAGGTGCGAGAGCAAAAAAGGCCTGAATAAAACAAAATTTACAATATTTACATCAGAATTTAAGACATTTGACGTCTTGTTTTAAATACTTGACTACAAAAAAAGTGACATGTACAAAACACGTTAGGTATTGGCCAGATCGTAGGTTGGTGTTCGAGTGTGTCACTTGCTTTTATTGTTGTTTCACAAAACATGACCCTGTTTTTTAAGTTCCCAATATATAAGTATTTGTTTTTAATGGCTGCTCGTTGGCAATCAGCGATGGCTACATCTAGTTAGTAAAAACGGGTACAGCATGCTGTACCTTTTTACTAACTAGATGTAGCTCTCTTTGGATCAGAGGAGTTACAAACAGAGTTTTTTAGTCACTACTGCCTTTGAAATCAATTTCGCCGTTCCGTAGAGGTCAATGGGGTACTCAGAAGATAGCAACTTGACAAAAACATGACATATTTACAGATGCTGACTTTTACAACACGCAAATGGTAGAAATGCAGGGGGGGCTGGTGACTATGTGCCACCGGCAGTGACATATTAACTTACCTCTGAAGGCTCTGATGCCTCAAGTTCCTACAGATCGAAAACCGTGCGCAGTTTATCCGCTCTCTTTCTGATATGCAGGCTACGTACTCAATATGCAAATGGTGACTTTTTACAAACATCGGCGCGGTTAATATCGGAGAGGACGTGTGATTTTTCGGGTCATGTAGCAGCTGCGGTAACGTCTCACATGACAGACTTAGCAACAGCAAAATTGCCCAAGGTGTGAAACAAATTTTTTCATGCTCTTTGCTTTCCCTTCGTTGGCAGTTTAACGCTATGCATAACACATTAAAGCTGGTTTTTCGAAATCTTGGCTTCTTTTTCGTATGGAAGACACAGTACACTTCACAAACCTATTGTCTTCATTTTTTCCTCGTTCTTTCGTCCTTTGTCTGCTATTGTTGCACGTCAGCTATGTCTTTTACACCAAGTAAGAGTCGAAATATTTTGTTTGTCGTACTATTTAAATACGCTTATTACGTAATCATGTTCACTTTAGGACAGTTCATGCAATTAGTCAGTTGCTTGCCTTCCTATAAGATGCCCAAGGACGGAGCTTATTTTGACCAAACGTTTTCTCATTTGAGGCGGGAGCTCTCAGACGATCAAGCTAGGTCTTCGCCGTCTTTAGTTAAGACTGACTTAAGTCTAAAAGGAACTTAACTTTCAAGATAAGTCGCAACAAGAGACAATTTGAGTTCAATACCGGACTCTCGAATACGTTTCCCAGAGTCTTGCTGCAATCGCTAAATTCCATTGTTGATCTTGCCGGACTCGGATAACCAAGAAGTCTCACGGCGTTTATTCGTAAACTTGTTAACGCTCCCTCCAAGGCCATTAAGCGGCGGAATAAACTCATTAGGGTTGGCAACAAATCAGCTGAAGCTGGCTGGGCTGCTGTTGACGAATACTTGTCTGTCGAGGCTGCTTCGGGATACAAAGACAAAAAGAAGATCTTGGCTGCTGGCAGAGAGCTTTGAAAAAGAAGAAAAATTCTTGGGCTGCAAAGTCCTTACACTGAAGTTGAGCATTTTTTTTTCTTGTCGGCTTTGCCCGTTCTTCATTATCTTTAGTTGTATACGGCATTGATCTTTACTTTAGGGCAGTTCAGTAGCTATCGAGTCGACTGTCAATTAGCTTTTTTTATTTTCTCTTCTCTTGTAGGTTGCCAGACGTCCATTATCGTCGTCTGGTTTTGCATTGGCTGCTTCTATTTCTTCCGATAACTTCACTAGAAGATCAGCTTCGGAAAAGCCAGAAATGACATCTGTTTCGCGTTTGGAAAGACTGGCCTTTGGAGAGCCAAATGCCCTTCCACCAACTATTTTACAGCCGGATCAAGGTTTAAGGCGGGGTACACGCGAAGGCTGTTTCGACGTCGCTTAAAGTAACGCGACCTTTCCGCCAATATCTCGGTCATGTTTCAAGCGATGCTAAATCTCTATGCTTATTTTATTAACCACTGTTTGGCGGTTTTGTGTAAAGTTTCAGTTGAGTTTGGAAATTTTGAGAAAGAGATATTTTTCCTCAAAGGATAGGTTAAATTGGAAAATATGAAATGTTGAAGATTTGATGGATTTGGAAAATTGAAATTTGAAGTGAAGAATTAGAAGACGGATAAGTGTTCCGTCTAGTATACCGTAGCTAAGGGTAGGCTCAGAGCTCATTATATATAATTTCTGGTCTTAACAGAGGCTAATAATTAACCGCGCGGCGTAGGCCGGCGCAGTTCTTGCTATGCCTGCGGTTTAATTTAGCGAGTTTACGAAATGACAACGGCGACGCAGAGGACAACTTCGATTAAAAAATCAATTGATGTTTTATCTACGAATCTTGCGATGCTCTTATGTCATTTGCCTTGTTTATCACCGTCAAATCTATCGCAAAATTAAATTCAGAACATAGCGTAAACTATGAAATAGGAATTTAAAAAATTAGACTTAGAAGACTTGGCCATTTCACGTTGTCGTTCTGCAGAGGACGACAAAGAAATGTACTAAGAATTATAATGCACGTGCACAGCTATTGTTCTCTCTTGATTAAACCTTTTGTTTAGCAACGTTCCCGTTGCCGTTGCCGTCGTGGTTTCGTAAACTCCCTAAATTTTAACCACGCGGCGTAGGCCGGCGCGGTTCTTGCTCTGTCTGTGGTTTATTTTTAACCGCGCGGCTGTGGGTTGGCGCTGGCTCTTGCTCTGCATGTGGTTTATTTTTGGTGTTGTTGGTGACCAGACGCAGACCTTCGCTGGGTCAAGTCCTGATCAGGACTTTGAATCGCACAACCTATACTGTTCACTTT
>CM042754.1:27243107-27245607 GCA_022496165.2 Catalaphyllia jardinei | reverse complement strand
CTTGGCGAGCGTATTTGTTTACTCGAGGTCATGACTCAGTCTTCAACCTTACCGTTTTGAGCCAGAACGTGTTCCTAATCCTGAGGATAGCTGAAGCGAAAACGAAGAAGTAAACGATCGGTTAGAAGGCACATTTTGGTGTTCTTGTGAGCGATGTCAAATCATGCCAACGCAAATAGAATGTGTTTGTCGCCGAGAACAGTCAGAGGAAGAGACCAAAATTCAAGGTAGAATTTTAAGCTTATACTGCATCGGTCGCAGTAAATGGAACACAATTTTCTTTGCAAATTGCTTTACACATTAAATGGCGGTGCATACGAAGTCCATGGTCCACACAAGAAACAAATTCTAACAACTGTTGAGAGTTTATTTCATTTTTCATAACAAGTACAATAATTTGGTTAGCCTGAATTATTGTAGATGAAGTTGATAGATCAGTACAGTCTAAAGTTTGCTTTGCATGCCTTAGGAGTTGCAGTTTCTGTGCGTTATCATAAGTACCTTGTGGGACTGTGACTGGAAGAAATGAATGATTATTTAAATCACTGAGGTTAAAAGTACATTGAGAATCGTGCTCTGAAGAAAATTTATATTTGTTTCTTCCAAGCAAAGGTATTTTTGCTGCATTTGGTGTGGACACCGGATCGTATGAGCCGATGATTCCTTGAAGATCCCCAAATTCAGATGTCAGTAACAGGTCTGTGTTTAATGTTGCAGCTAGATTTTGCGAGATCAGCGCCATTTCTTTTTCTTTTGATGATCTCCTTTGAGAGTCCAAGGGGCTGAAGGGGGCTCCATCCGTCCACTTTGACCTGTAGTCGAGAGAAAAGAAGACGGTTTACGCACTTTATAAGCGATCGAAACATAAGTAAAAATAATTTTATGCCGGTTCAAAAGCATAAAATTAGGTTTGCTGTACTGTTTCAGTGTCAATCAGTAAGAAAGCAGAGGAAGCTCTTCATTTATGCGAGTCGGTGCACAACGTCTCCAAGCAGTAGAGCTAAAAATAGTTTTAACATTCCTATAGCTACCGTTCGAAAAAAAGGCTTTCTGTTAAAGAGGTTCCCACTCATGTAGAACGCTACCATTGAAACTCTCTCATAATAAAACACCTACCTAATAGAATAGGCTATTTTAAATAAATGTTACTTACCTTGAACTCATTGTCTTGACGAAAACAAACGTCTCCTATGTGATTCAGCGACGAAGAAATGCAGACATTTCATGAGAGAACATGCACACAAAACAACTCGTTTATGAATTACAACCAAAGATATTCTTTCAACCAATGAAACTATTGAGAAGAAGATACTTTTCTCTCAACGTTGTCAGAAAACAACCTTAAAATTTGCAACCGATTGCAAAATATTGCCATTTTACTTACCGAGAGAACGCAAATGCAGCATCCAAAAAAGTTTTTCCCGCGCGCTGACCTTTCTTCACCGGATGTGACGTCACTTTTTGTTGGATGATCCATATACAAAAAATGTGCAAGGCGTTTTAGAGTGTTCTCCCCCGCCCCTGCTCCCAGAGCTCTCGTTTTCCGACCGCTGGTCAAGGGGAACGAAGCTCTGGGAACGAGATTGGCCGCATTGAAAAATAATCACGCTTATATTTGTTGCGCACTGAGATAACCAAACGTCACCTAAATAACCATATTTGTCAGCATCGTGGCATGAAAACAAGCACGGTGACCCCCTCTTTTTATTACGTTTTTAACATCTCCTTGTACTGTATTGACACCATACCAAGTTTCATCGGAAATCTATGGCGGGTTCTTTTACCCGGGAATCACCTCAAAGAAATTCTCGACCCTGAAAAACACACCTTTTTCATAGAATCAGAGCATAAAAGTTCTTCTTCTCTGCCTTAGTCCCTGCCATCGCTGTGAAAAATCGGCAAGAGAATCTCGCAGCTCTCGCCATTTCATCATGCAATGTTACAACATCCACGCGAGAGCCCAAGACACGTGCGTGGATCAGCGAGGATATATGACGTCAGGTTGGCGCAATTTTTTCTAAAAATAGAAAAATTGTCCCATATCATGGGTCCGCGCGGACCCCAAGACTTACGGTCCCCGTCCCTAATTATGGCTCCTGTTTTGAAATAACAAAGGAAATAACCAAATTCTGACCATCTGTGGCGCATGCCTGAAATGGTTGTTAATCTTGGCGATGTCGACGTCATCAATTTAAGAATTGGTTCATGCTTAGCGTGCGTATATCGAGTTTTATTATTCAACAAATTGTAACACTATCCAAGTATGATCATGATGCTCTGGATATCTGTCATCCGTAGGTAACAGATATCCGGCGATATACGTAGCTTCGTACGTGGGAAGAAAAAGTGAAGTGATAAAATGTCGATAGAGAGATTTAAAAATGTTACGCTGTTTTGTTATCAATTTGTTGAATAACAGAACAATTATCCTGCTCAATCTCGCGGAATATCGTCGGCTAAGTATCAGACGATATTCCGTGCGATTTCGCAGGATAATTCA
>CM042754.1:27208699-27234753 GCA_022496165.2 Catalaphyllia jardinei | reverse complement strand
GTTGAAGCCTTGATTTTTTCAGGCTTCTTCTTTCCAATTGCTTAAATTGGAAAATTTACTGCGATGATCATGCTTCACTTTAATTTCAAATTATGTCCTAAACTGGCCGTTTGCCCCCACAAAGGACTGGATCTACCCACAATTCAAAAGGAACTGATCATTAGCAAAATGGTGTATAGCCAATGTAATTTTCCGAAGCACATGTCACGTCCAGCGTTTAGTCGTACAAGCACCTACAAGCAACGACGAACCGTTTGTCAACATCAGGGAAAGGCTAAACTGAAAATTTCCGGTGAGATATAAGTGATTTGATCCACAAAATCAAACGCTTTAACTTTGAATTTTCGAGATCTTTTCAGTATTCCCTGAGAAAAAACTTTTACTCCGTACTACTCGCTTATGTGAATGTCACCGGGTGAATTTAATTACGTAGAAACTGGAATTTCGCAGAAGTTTATTGCTCTTTTTCTATTATCGACGCATCAGAAAAAATTGCTAAACCTCTCAGTACACAATTTAAGCTTTCTAAGGAACTTTGAATTTTCGGAATCCGTTCAGTATTCGCTGAGTTACAATTTTTTCTACTTGAACCACTCGCTCGCGTGCATGTCAGCGAGGGAATTAAATTACGCAGACAATTGGAATTTCGCGAAAATTTACTATTATCGGTGCATCGGGAATGGCTTAATCTTTTAGTTCACAATCTAAGCTTTCTAAGGAAGTTTGAATTTTAGAAATCCGTTCAGTATCGTCCAGTATTTTTTAACTCTGAAACTACTTGCTTGCGTGTGTGTCACCAAATGAATAGACAACTATAATTTCGCGAAAGTTAACTACTCTTTTTCTACCACCAATATGAACAAAAAAAGTAAGTTTACATAACCTATCAAGAAGTATCCAGTTAGTTTTTGACAGTAATTGTTTCATAATTTTTGACCCTGTGCTCGTACACATGTTCCTGTTGTTTACTGCTCTTGAACAATTGTTACTGTTTTTACTTACATAAGTAATTTCGTTTATTTTCAATAACATTTTCATTTCATTTAAAGTGCGCCTTCTCTGCGTCCAAGCCATTTGTAAGTTTTGGTTCTTATCCTACATTTCCAAATTCTTATTCCATTATTGGCCACTTGAGGAAGAACTACTTTTAATTTCGACCTGGTTTCCTATGTTAACAGTAGTCCTAACATCATCATCATCATCATCATCAACAAAACAACAACAATAATAATAATAACAATAATAACGATATCGATAATAACAACAACATTAATAACAGCAGCAATAAGAGCAATATTATTAACGACAACAACAACTGATTATAAATAAATAAACAACAGGAACCCTCAGCGCCGCGCTTCTCCCTCGCTTCTCCAATGCTATCCTCAATAATGTCTGTTCCATCTCGCAACAGACCACGCCCACCCTTCCTAATCATTGGTTACTGCTAGTCTAAACATATTCCAAGAATCTTTAATATCAACGGGAGTGCCGGCAAACTCCAGGTCATATCGATAGGATGAGTTCCCAAGGATCATCGCTTGGGTCTTGTCCTCGTTGGCCTGTAAATAGTTTGAAACAAACCAGGAATATAGTCTTTCCATGTCTTGGTTTATTAAATGTTGAAGTACAACTGGACTATAATCCGCCCAATGTGACGATGTAGAAATCAGAATTGATGACCAAGTTATCAAGAGAGTCGTTCATACCAAATCCTTGGGTCTTGCCATAGATGCTCACCTCTCTTGGGGTAAACACGTTGAAGAGATTTGCAAGAAAGTCTCTTCAGCTATAGGCGCCCTAAAACGCGTGCGGCCGTTTATATCTAAAGAAACTGCAATTCTAATTTATAACACCTTAATTATGCCTCATTTTGATTACTGCAGCCCCGTCTGGGACTGTTTGAGTGGTTACTTGAGTGATAAGCTCCAAAAATTACAGAATCGCGCAGCCAGAGTTATTACTAAATCATCCTTTGATGCGAGCTCAACCCACCTTCTTTCCACCCTTAACTGGGAGAAGCTATCTCTTCGCCGAAAGAAACAAAAAGCCTTAATGATGTATAAAACCATGAATGACCTTGCTCCGGAATATCTACAAAGTCTTTTCTCTCAGCGTCACTCTGCTTACAACTTAAGAAACTCTGAGGGAAGGCTGACCCTGTCCAAATCACCAATTATTTGAAACGAAGCTTCTCTTACAGCGGGGCCATGCTATGGAATAACTTGCCCAAAAACTTAAAAAATGCTGCATCCGTTGAGCATTTTAAGCGAAATATCAAGAAGGTAGCTGATATATCGGATTCCCACACGGCAATCATGTAAAGCAGTTGTAATTAGTTTTAGTTTTTAACTTAAGCTTAACTGATGATTTTCCGTGAATAAATAAAGATTTACATACATACATATTGAGTTGTATCACTGATCTGCAAAGAGGCGGAGGGAAGAAATGGTGACAGTTCGTTTATGTCGTTCATAAATATGTTAAATAGTAAAGGACTATAGAGACTTCCCTGTCGAACGCCGCATAGTACAGGTGACCAGTTAGAGCACTTGTCATTGCATATCACCCTTTGCTTACAGCCATGCAGACATGATCTTAAGAGTTCAAGAGCCGGTTCCTGAACGCCATAGGCCTTTACTTTTGCAAGTAGTAGGTTATGGCAACCACACCCGTCTCCTTCTTGTCGTCAAGGGCACTTCTCCAATCATCCGTCAGCTTGATCCGCGCCGTAGCGCATGAGTGTCCCTTGAAGAAACCCGAGATGTTAGGTGAAAATGTAGGTGTGAAAGAGGCATACAACTGGTCAAACATTACTTTTTCAAATAGTTTGGAGATTGCAGGAAGGACACTGACTGGTCGGTAATTGTTCTTGTTGGTTACTTCATTCTTTTTGTGGATAGGGGTGACATTACTCATTTTCCAATCACTTAGAAGAGTACTTGTGCGAATACAAATAGTTAAACAGAGTCGTCAAAGGTGTAGCCAGGGCTGCAGCAGATATTTTCAGAACCTTTGAAGAGAAAGGCCATCATGACCAGTGGCTTTCTTGGCATTTATACGAAGTAATTTGTCTGTAATGACTTCCGTGTTAATTTTCGTAAAAGTAAAGTCAAGTAGATAAGACTTGTTTTTTATTGCTGCGATGCTGGGATGGTCACTAAAATCCTGTTCTGTGAGGTTGAAGACGAATGCGTGTATTCTCGGACTCGCAAAGAAATCATTTAGTACAGCGCTCGGATTAGATATTAGTTGCCCATTGTCCAAAAGGCGGATATCAGAGGAGCCATCAATATTTGATTTGGTTTTTGGGAGGAGCGGTTTCATCTTTTTCCAGAATAGACCAGTGGATGGTGCTGTGGAGGCTACATCAGCACAGAAATCCTTTATTGCCCTTCTCTTCATTGCTGTGACTGAGTTCCGTTGTTTCCTGTATTTAGACGAGTTTAAGTCTGTTGGTACGCGGCGAAACTTCTTGTAGAGTCGATTTTTTTATGGGAATCTGCTTTTGAATGTCGGGGCTGATCCACGGCAATTGATTGTTGCGAAGCTGTATTCGTTTCACGGGTGTATGCTCGTCGAGGACTTGTTTGAACAAGCCAGACCAGTGAGACCATGGGTGCTTACCATTTGGCCAGAAAATCCGGAAATTTCGGTTTGAAGTCAAATGGTAAGGTAATTTTCCGGAAATTCCGTTCGGAAATTGTGGAGTACCTTCAGAGCTGCTCCTCTTTTTCCGTTCGGAACGGAACGGCGGAAATTTCCTTACCATTTGCTAAACTTTCCAGTTTCCAGACTCTCATCAGTCGAAAACAATTACGGGAAATCGAGTTGCAAATGGTAAGCGCCATTTCGTTCGGTTGGTTTGCTGATTTTGGAAAAACCCTTGCCATTACTCAACGCTCGTCCCAACCGGTTTATTCTGACAAATGGTAAGCACCCCATATATCGTCGATGTTTTCGAAGATGTAAGAGCTGTTCCATGGAACGTTTCTTAGATCAGATAGAAATGCATTTTGATCCAAATTCTTTATAGATCTGAAATTTATTGTAGTCGCTTTAGGTCTTTGTAGCTTTTGTTTCTTCACAACAAAGATCAGATAGTGATCACTAATCCCAACTTGCAGATTTCCGCTTGTTGCCAATCTCTCAGGGTGTGATGTTAAAACAATGTCAAGTAGTGTGCTTGAACAATTAGTTGTTCTCGTAGCTTCGTGAATAACGTTCGTTAGGCAAAATTGTTCCATGAAGTTGATCAGATCTTTATTAGGGCCGTTTGGATTATCAGAAGATTCAAGCATGTTCATATAAAAATCTCCGATAAACATGATTTCTTTACGTTTGATGTACATTCTCTCAGCTGCTGACGCACAGGCTGGAATAAAATCCGTGATTTTACATTTCCCAGGAGAGCGGTAACAAGCGCATATCAGAAACCAATTATTTGCATATCCCTTTACATCCAAACAAATTGATTCAACTCCTTCTGGCTCGAGATTAATCTGACGGTGGCCCGTCACGTTCGATTTGATATAAACGAGTAGTCCACCTCCTCCTTTTTTCTGTCCCGTCGAGTGATACGATATTGCGGGTGAGCAAATAAAGAAAAGGAGGTGTTCCCATCAATCTTGCTTTCAGTGATAAAGAGGCTATCAAAAGCACATCCATCGAGTAGACCAATCACTTCGTCTGCTTTGCCCAAGATGCTATTAATATTAAGATGACCAATTTTTAAGTTATTCTTATAATAACCGTTTTTTGTTATAAATTTACCGTAGTCTATTGTGAATCCGTGAATTTGATTGGCTATATTACCGTCTTCTATCTGCTGATAGTCATCAGTTACGCATCAGTGCACCTCGCGCATCATGGTTAAACCTGGGCCGGGTTGTTCGAAGCCCGATTAAGCTAACCCAGGGTTAGCGAGAATTCTTATTTCAGCTTTGTACTTTTTTGGTTAGGTAATCTGTTTATATTGTTTGCCCTTCAGTTTTGAGCTGCAGTAATCTCAAACTGCACCAAACGTCGGAAGTGAAAACATTTTTAAACAAGAAAAAATAATGCCTCAGTTAACTTTTAATCGTGGGTTAACGTTAACCGGCTTTCGAACAACCCGGCCCTGATGTTTAACAAATAAAGAAGCCTAAGCCGTGTATTACGCTGTGATAAAACACGATGGCCATTTGCGAGTGTTTTCAAATGACCGGAGTGTTTTATCACAGTGTAACACACGGCTTAGGCTTCTTCATTTGCTTTAAAATATAGATTTTACGCGCGCAAAACAATAAAACACGCTTTTTCTATGTTTTATACTCTGATAAAACATAGATTTTTGACCAATCAGAGCGCGCGCAGGGCCCTATCTATATTTTAAAACCTAATAAAACAGTTCTTTTCAACGCGTTAATTGACATTATTTTCTTTTTATGTAATGAGACTACGGTAAATTTATACTAAAACAATTTAATTAGACTACACGCCCTCGTTTTCTACGAGCGATAGTCAACTCCGCGCATTATCTGCTCGTAGAAAACTCGGGCTCGTAGTCTAATTGTTAAATGGTCGTAGAAAACCATTCTATCGGTAATTGCAATGATTGCGAATCACTCACACTGGAGTATTCTATATCCGGTAGCGCTGAGTTCGGAAACAAAGAAATCAGTTCCTCGGTAGACGTAGTTGAAAGTGGTAAAATTGCTAAACAGCAGTAGTTGCACATCCATGGCTTTAGTGTAGAAGCGTTAAAAGCTCGATATTGCTTGATGGAATAAACGCCACATTTAACGTGATAAGTACAACTGCAAATAGAACACCGAATTGAGCGGCGGTTCACGGCGATAGTTCTTTGGCACGCCAGGCATTTAAGTTTATCACCAGGACTTCTTTCCACGTCTTTGGCTTTTAGTAGTAGAATATTGTGAACAGCTACAGAGTTAGAGAAGTATAATATCCTCCTGGGCAAGAACTTCCTTCGCAAACATCGTTTTCGGCTAGGACCAGCCACAAAGTTGACGTGGAAAAGAAGGCGTTTACCTTCCTCTGCTTTAAGCTGTAATTTTGTCCAACAGGAGTGTTTGCAAGTTTAAACGGAGTAGCATCCGGAGCATTGACCTCGATTGTAGACGACGTTGGTAGAAAGAACCACATAAATAGGTGCAGCCAAGCAGAAACGTTGCCGGCCGCCATGTTGTCACTCACTTACCCCCATTACTCATTACTCGCGAACATTTGCGCATACGCTGACGGAATGTTTGAGCAAGAGAGAAAAATGCAGTACCTCCGTGGCGCTGGAGCGTCGTACCAAACGAGTCATCCCGGCATTTCGGCCCGTGCGATCGCTTTTGGACGCAGTTGGCCCTACGCTGCTTTCTGCTACCGACCTCGCCTCCCGGTTCGGCATTGAGGGAGAGATATGTCGGCCCCTAAACCATATGTGACAAATCCCACGCCTACTCGCAGCTCCAGACCGCCCTTGTCATTACAATTTAACCTAAGAAGAGAGATAGGTCTAGTTTTCATGAAAAGAAATGGAAAATCATAAGAAAATAATTTCTAAATTCATTAAGTTATCGTGTAGTAGCTATACTTAATTAACACTGTCGTGGTATGCATAGGTAACAATTCAGTTCTGTAACTAGGTTGAGTAATTTTTGTAATTTGTGGTGTAACAGTAGTGTACGTACAAGTCCTGTAAAAAATTATAATTAAAAAAACAAGTGTTCTATGGTTAGAAAAAAAACATATATTCTCGAGGTTGGTTTTTTTCTGAATTAAACCATTACTTTTAGCAAATCAGTAACAATTTTTACGTATGTAAACGCAAGTCGCGATTAAGTGTTTTCGTTAGGGCTATGTATTCATATACACTTATTGAACCAATGGCCATTTCTTTCGATCGTACATCACACAACATGTGATAGCATATTGTCAACACCGAAAGTAATCTGTAGTTGCAACTTCAATTTTGTTCTTTCTTTCCTCCTGTATTGTGTCTCCTTCTCGTGATCCTCCTGTTTTACACGAAGCTCCTCTCCAAGCTCTGCACTTATTTTGCGACTCGTATCGACCTTTGTATCATGCCAGTGTTTGCTCCCTAATATTCCAATCTTCGCTTTAAAGCCCCAGACAGCGGGAGTTATTTTGCGACTCGTATCGAGCTGTGACTGAAGGATCGCTTACTTTTGCCACTCGTATCGAGCTTTGGAGAGTCGCTTAAAATGTGTTATTTGTCTGCGCACGTTTATACAACGAGTAATACACAGATGTCTTGTATCATTACTTTTTTAAAATTTTTTTTAACATGTTTGGGTGCCGGAAGTAGGTAATACAATGTACTGCCGATACACCAAATCCCCTAAGGTTATTACCCGTTTAAAGGAAATTTGGGAGTTCCCACCGGCCAAAGAAATAGGAATTATAATATTACAACGCGGTTTCTATATATATCTATAACTTTTGAACATTTACCTCGACTCACTATCTAAATAACCCCGACCTGCTCCCGTACTGGCCTCGTAGCTCAGTCGGTAGAGCATCGGAAGATCTAATCCGGAGATCGTGGGTTCACCGAGGTCAAATTTTCTTTGGCTGGTGGGAAGTATTGCCTACTTCCGGCACCCAAACATGTTAAAAAAAATAATTATAATTCCTATTTCACGGGTGCTACGCGGTTCCCATATATATTTATAACATTTGTACATTTACCGCGATTCACTATCTAAATTACTCCGACCTGCTCCCGTACTGGCCTCGTAGCTCAGTCGGTCGTGGGTTCAAACCCCACCGAGGTCAAATTTTCTTTGGTCGATGAGGACTCCCAAATTTCCTTTAAACGGCACCTTCCGGCACCCAAACATGTCCATGTGTTGAGTCGAGTCGTGACGAGTCGTCAACATTTTGCTCACTTCGACATCCATCAGTTTTACTTCCGGTAAGCACGATATCCGCTTCCGCTTCCGACTAGACTCCCGCTAAGTCGAGTGTCAATGGCTATCCGCTTCCGCTTTCAACTAGACTTTCGCTTAGTCGAGTCGTCAGTGCTCTCAGACGACTCGAGTCGATGCGGGTGTATTGGACGTGGATGGCACTTTAACAATTACAATTTTCCACAAAAGTCAAAGTTTCATTTGAAGAAGACCTTCTAACAGTCATTTTTAAATATTACAATTAAAAATATGGACTCAATAGCTTGAGAAATGGCTGTCAAGTTCTTTTCAAAACAGTCAATGCAGGAGACAAGTCTCTTGAACTGGTTACCATAGTGACTGTAATCAATGTTATGTTGTGATTGGTGGATTTTGTGCGTGATTACAGCCAACTGTCCGATTACACTGGTCCGATTGATCATTACAACGTTGCAGATTAATCAGAGCAAAATACAACACTTAATGCACCAATCACATTTGAAGAAATTGTAATTGTTATGATTAATAATGGTAATAGGACTGAGTGGAGTCCAATTCGGTCTGTAATCATACGAGTGATTAACAAAATCGGACGACCGCGAAGCGGGAGTCAGATTTGTTAATCACAAGTGAGTGATTAACAAAATCGGACGACCGCGTAGCGGGAGTCCGATTTGTTAATCACAAGTATGATTACAGACCGAATTGGACGACACGATGTCCTGTTACCAATTAATCAAAAATATGACAAAATTCGAGAAATGAACAAAGCATCGATTGAGCGCTGAACGATTTTAAAACGTCGTTATGAATGCTAAAAAACCCAGCACTTTACTCAACAAAGTGCACAGCAACAGCGTGCGCAAAATGGCGCGTACTGTCCAATTTCAAGCATGACGTGTGCAACTGTCCAATTAATGCTCAAATCAGGCTGCTGATAGCCAATCACATTCGACAATATTGTTATAGTTTTGATTGCTACACTGGAGTAGTCTATGCGTGACGTTTACTTACATTGCGTGATTCCTCGATCGCCTGCAAAGGGAAATTTTCCTTGCAAAGAATCATGGAAGACTTTGACGTGTCAACGCATGCGTAGGATGTAAACCAAAAACAACTGTTGTGCAGTTTTACACTGTGTTTGCAGGAACATTTTGGGTATAAAGCCGTGTGTTAATGACAAATTATTAGCTTTTTACGACCAGGATTGAGTTATATCCCAGCAATGTTACCAGAGCCTGCAAATTCGTCTTATACGTCGTCAACAAAGAAGCGCTCCAGGTGTTTGTCGACCTCCATGCAGTACAAATATCTTCGGAGGATTCTAAAATATCGTCATATGGATTTTGAATTTGCTCTGTGGCAAATGCTGTACCTTTGCATTTCACCACGAAAAGTGTAAGTATGTTTGATCTTTTTTCGTGGCCTGTAGCGTTTGAGTGCTGAAAGGAGTTGTTTTTGGAACGGACTGACATTCTTTCCATGAACTTTTAGTACATGTGTAACTTTGGCGATTTTATGTTTTAATTTCTACACTCAAAATTCTGGGTGCAAAAGCTGTTTGTTTTCTTCTATAAACTTAAACTTACTTTGAAGTGAAATTTCTCCAGCTTTTTATTTTATTTTAGTTATCCCTCAACATATTTAATAAAATTGAATAACTATGCTTCTTCATTTCTTGTATTTTAATAATCTGTACAATTTTAGCAGGTCTTGTAAAAATAATATTGCGGTTTTTTGTCTTTCAAGGGAATTTTATGTGAAATGAAACAAACCTGAGGCAGTTTTGCCTCATCTTGGGCCTGTGATTAATTTTTTTTTGCTCATGAACGAGGCTCTCATTTTACAGAATTGTTTGTATGTATTGCTCTGCAATGTCCTAATTATATCTATCATAGTATTGCTTCAAATATTTCTTGCATTTTTGTTTCATCAGATACCGTAATTTCCATTACCACAAACGTAAGTATTGGTATCTGTTGGCCAGTATTCACTAGTAAAGTTTGTCATCTTTACACCCAGTACTATAAATTTATGCAAGGGAAACAACAGCTCTGGCAGCGATGGGGTGGCTGTGCACACCTGTTAAAGTCAAATGAATTAGAGTTCTTTGTATAACAAAAAAGTAAATATTTAGCAGTTTTCACTATAAAAATGCTAATGTTTGACATAGTATGAAGAGCTGTCATTTACATTTACTTACTAATGTGTGTTGAATCAAACCTACAACTTGACAGGAAGTTGTAGATTTGAGTAGCACAAAGCAATTCAAGTGGTGCATTTGTCATAAGGACGGTTGTCACATTCAGCAGAAGTGTACCATTTAAGTCAGCACTTTGCTGATTGAAACATACATGTATTCCTTCATGTAGCCTTCTTCTACTGGCATTGTTTTAAATCTTGTGTATTCCATGTATATCCCACACAGCGCTCCAAGCTGCGACCATTTTGGTCGCCATAGCGAGTGGAAAAAATATTTGGCGACCAAAATTCTGGCGGAAGTCGCCAATTGGCGACCAGCAGATTAAAAGAGAAACTTACTTGAAAAGTTATCAATAATAGGATGAATTTAATCAGTAGTACAAGTGACAGCATCACCTGTCTTTCTCTCGACATGAATGCGTAAATTTACTGTAGCAGAGTAAAGTGATGAAAACCTGGTGTTCTTTGCATTAGCCCTTTGTGTACTATGTCATGAAGTGTCTTCCCCTTTTAGCAAGGTGTAATATGTCATGAGGTGTCCTCCCCTTCACCCTTTTTGTTTTTGGCAACCATTTTACCATTTTGCCAAAAGGCGACATTTTGAAAAAGTGAGCTTGGAACGCTGCCACACCACAGAAACAGGAATGTCTCATAATTCTCTAATGGGTATAGTCTAATCTCATACTGCATCCTCTTCTAACAAACAATTGCATGATAAACCATAAAATGGTGACGTCTAATGCTTCTTTGTGTTGGCCAGATTTTTTAACTCTACCTCTTTAACTACGTCTCCATCGTTCATATTGTTACTGCTTGCTTACTTACGTTTGCTCAATTTGTACATCATCAGGTTCTATATGGTGGTGGGAGTGTCTTAAGTATCCTCACCATTACTAAACTCGGGCTGTTTCTGTTGCAGAAACTAAAGACCAGTGGGCCCGAGATGATCCAGCTTTTCTTGTATTACTTAGTATTTGGTTATGTGGTAAGCTAAGTGAGCACCCTAAATTATTAAATTACATGTATTAAATTAGTCAAAACTCAGGTATCCAAAGCTGGAAATATTTCATAATGGAAATATTTGTCCAACCAAATTGTGCTATTGTCCAAGTAAGCTACTTTACACATGTACTATGATCGAGCATCTTGACAATGTAACAGTGACTTACCTATTAGTCATGGTGGTCTTTTTTGCAGATCATGTTTCCTTCGAACATGTTAAGAATCAGAAAATGCTGCAATTTCTCATTGCTCTTAGCCTGTTTAGCAATAAGAGGAGACTGGAGACTACAGTCTGATGGCAAAGTCCAAATTGGAGTTACAAAAACATTAGACTTCACTACATTGAGCGTGCTTACATTGTTTCTCCACAAGTTTTATGGTTGGCCAGCACTTTATGTTGTTTTATTGGGGACCATAGGAAAAAAAACATGATAATTGCCACTGTGATTTTACTCACTCCAAATGGTAATTTCAGCTTGTGTGGCCTGTTGATTGTGAAGATGTGGAGATTATTTCACCCCAACTTCTGAGTGAAATGTTTGCTCATTCTACAATTCACATGTGATTTGTGCATTGCAAATTATATTGGGTACACTTGCTGCCACCTCCATTGACGTATAGAACAACATAAACATTGTGTGATCAAAAAACATTTTAGGGTAGAGCAAGGCTTAACACCTGACAACTTAATTAAGAACTTTAAAGTCATAAAGAAATGCCATGGCAAACGCAAAATTTTAATGTCTGATCTTTGAAATGCCGAAACTGAACATACAAGCAGATTCCATTGGTGTGAAACTCTTTATCTGAATGTTGTCATGTCATGTTTGCTAATTTATTTTCTCACATCCTATGTGCTATAAATATGCCTTGCTGTTATTTTAAATTTATTCATTACACAATGATGACATAAAGTTGACAAAACTTCATGTTACATTACTTATGTAAATTTTCTTGCTTAACTTATTATTAAACATGTTTAAGTCAAACCATAATAACTTGAAAGAAGGACTGCTATCACATTCACAATTTGTATTATTTTAATAACAATTTAATTGGCCATAACTTAACCTGAGTTTGCTTGTTCTTTATTTTTGTATTCATAGGGTCTTCAATTGGCTTTGCTATTGCACTGAAGCTACATTTTTTAGGATTTTTAAAGTTCTTATTATGGGTTGTGTTTGTGGACTGCATTGGTGTTGGCCTCATCATAGCTTCATTATTATGGCAAGTGAAACTTGAATATTAATACCCCTGTGACATTCAGTACAACTGTTGCTAAGTTTTTTGTTGAGCTTGTGTGGCTTGTAAGGCCAGCAATGGGTTCCCGGCTGTTTGTCTTATAAGTGTCTTGTTCATGCCACAAGTCAATTGTGGGTTTTCCCCTTTGGTTTGAATCCAGAGCACATTATTTTGCAAATGTACTTTGAAAAGGAAGATTTGCAGCAGTAGTACACTATTATTGGTTGAATAGTGATTTGTAATAAGCTAAAATCTAAGGTGATAAGCTAAAATCTAAGGTGAAATAGTGACTGTTTTTCCTGTTCTTTGCAGGTTCTTTTGCAACAGATACCTGCGGATATCCACAGCTCATGATCCCGGCCAGAGAGTAGAGTGGGCCTATGCATTTGACGTCCACTTAAATGCATTCTTCCCGCTGCTACTTATTCTACATGTCATCCAACTCTTTTGTATGCAGAGTAAATACCCTTTGTTTGTTAACGCACCAGTTGCAAAATAAATTTAATGCCTGTATTATCTTGTTTTTTTGTTTTTGGCAGGGCTCTCACTAAGTTTTGAGTCACATGTAGCCTTGTTTTCCACACCAGTAGCAAACTTGTTACTTTGTGGTTGAATTCTATCAACAACAGACAATTTCACTCATAGCATCAAGAGAAAATCAAGCTTACTCAGCCATAACAAGTGTATCAGGTTACAGCCTCCAATGACAGCCCTGTATCTGTCAGGTTGTAGGCGTGATCATCCCAACTTTGTAGTCCATGCTGATCTCCTCTAGGTTCCCCAATCAATTCAAATTAAGTTACTGGTCCCAGACTCACCTTTCATCTTTGACTAATTAATTAAACCAGTTTGAAAAAATTAAAGCCAGGAAAAATTGAACCATAACGTATATACTTGTACAGTGATATCTGTTGATTTTCTCTGTTTTAGTTATCATAGACCATCCACTGTTCATTTCAAGATTTATTGGGAACTCACTTTGGCTCATAGCTCTAGTGTATTATATCTACATCTCATTCTTAGGATACAGTGGTGAGTGAAACTGAATATGTTGGAAGTACATGTATGATTAAATACTAAATTAGGATTAAGTTTTCCACTCTGTTGACTGTACAATCATGTACATGTGGTAACTGACAATAATTTCTGAGAATTTCGTGTTACATCAAGACAATTTCCCCTTGCTGTTTATGATTGTAGCTTTCATCATCATCATCATAATCATCATCATCATCATCTATTTCTTACTAAAAACATTTTATGATTGGATTGGCCCGCAGATAGCTATGCTAGTCTAGGCGGGCCAGTCAATCATTAATTACAAATTATTTATTATTATTATTATTACATTAATTAATATTAATATACATGCAGCTATGGTAAGCAGAGAAAAATAGAAAGGTAGGGAAAAAAGTGAGTAAAATAAAAGAAAAAGTGGGAAAAGAATGTCTTTTTGACAATGTGTTCAAGGGACTGCAATCCTGGTCAAAAGTCTGGAGACATTGCACTTTTGCCTACATTTGGTGTTTCTGTCTGTCTCCCCCTCCCTGCCCCCAAAACGTTTGATGATGATTCATCCAAAGAGAACACACTAATCTCCAACATTGCTTTGGAGGGAAAGGGGGCTTGGAAAAAATGAGTAATGACTTCCCACTTAAAAAAAATGTATCAACAGCTGGCATTTGGTCAAGTGTCCCAAGGACGTTTTGCAAGGGTTGTAGGTTGTTCAGTTTTAGACTCCTGCCAACTGGCCAGCATCACCTTCTTTGAAATCACATGTAACTGAGATTTTGCTAATAAAAGACTGCTACTCAGTCAGCTATTTGAAGTTTATATGGTCTCGTCATGTGGCTCTGGAAATAATTTAGAGCTATCGTAAAATCTGTATATGTTTGATGGAGTTGTTCAAGAAGTTTGTTGTACAGTGTAACTTGCAATTTTTTTTCCTGCAGCGTTACCATTTCTCCGGAGTACAGTGGTGTTGCTGTATCCTGTCCTGTTGGTTGTGATAGGATACATGGTGTCTTTGGCTGTTGGGTGGAACATTGGGCAGTCGTTTATGCAATTTTATGAGTACAGAGTGGTTTAGTTAACAAGACTGGCAGCGTGATGTGGAAAGTGAGGAGGATGCACACCTCTCTAGACAGCGACTGTCATAAGGATGCAAGGCTGTCTATAGATAAAAGGTTGTATGCCACGGGAATACATGTGTCAGTAGTTCAGTCAGTGAAGACATCATATTTTAACAGACAATAAAATTTTGGCGGTGTTATGCGATGGAAAAAAAGATCTGCAGCTTAGAAGTCAATGTTATTTACCACTGACAGTAGCTGTGCTGCATTTGAACATGTTTAACTATTGAACAAATAAAATAATGGTACTTTTCTGTGGGTAAACACTGTAAAAACTACACATGTACCAGTAGTGCAACAGCAATGGGCAGCTTCAAGACAATTTGGAACGATACATGTATTTAATGTAACATTCCTGTAATTAAAAATGATTACTATTACTTTTGAGCTAGTTTTTATTGAATGGCCTTGGTTATAACCATTCTGGTTCTGTAATATAACTTGCCTAGTTTATTTGTTAGAGATAGCCATGGAAATATAAAATTATGAGAGTGAATGAGACAGAGTATTGTACACCTGAAAAGTCATCTGACGTAGTAAATAATGATAGAAGACGACGTTTACTGTGCACTGTGTTTGTGATCTGTAAAGAGTCAATTAATTTTTGAAAAGGTAATATATAGATTTTTGTTATTTTGCTGGCGTTTTTCCTGCTACAGCGTGCTCATTCATTGGCTAGTCCATGGTCACATGACATCTAACAATGAAACTGTTTCCCGCCAAATGCCTTGAGCGGGCAACATCGCGAAAACTATGACGTCAAACGGGAAACAGTTTGCTATATAACAAATCACTTAATGACTGGTCCCTTGGGGAGCGGCGAATTTTGTTTCCCTCAAATCTCAATGTTTCCCTTGACTTCGTCTCGGGAAACAAAATTCACTGTTACCCTTGGGACCAGTCATTAAGTGTTAAAGGTTGCCCTAGAAGCGGAGCTCCTGTAGCCCGATTAGGCTAACCCAGGATAAGGTTGGATTTTTTTTTTTGAGTTTTGTAACTTTGTGGTGAGGTTTTCTGTATATTGTTTGGCCTTCTATTTTGAGTTTAACAAAACCGATACACAAAACAAAAGCTGTAAAAAAGCATTTGTGTAGAAGAAACAGTTATAATTTGGTTTACTTTTCAAGCTGGATTAGAGTTAACAGGCTTTGGCTCTGTGTTGAACAATTTTACCTGACATAAGCCTGCGATCCAATTGAAAATCAGCACTTGGTCAGTGATCAACTTTAATAAAACACGTGACCTCAAATGAGCTATAAACTTGAGCCTGCGATATGGTCATGTGATACTGGTCAGCAGATATCTTGATTTGACAGGTGTCAATTACTCATAACATGATGTCATGTATCAAAAAAGTACATGTTAAACCAAGACTGCCTGTCTGTCAACCTATTAGGGAGCTTTAGATTGGACTACAAGTACGAGATTGAGTATGAGTACGATTTTCGCATTTCAAACCAGTGACGTTTCCATAGCCCTCGTTTTTCATGCTGATTTCAGATAGAGAGAGTAGCTCATGGGATGAAATAAGTATGTGTTGTGATAATGTGAAGCCTGAAAACTAGAACTGAAAACTCGTACTCATACTCAATCTTGTGCTCGTAGTCCAATCTAAAGCTCCCTATTATTTGGAGGATGGCCGGCATCTTGTGTGACTCTGCCACAGTCATGCGTAAGCGCCCACAAGCAATACCGCTAGCCATGATGACCATGAGAAAATCAATTCATGGGTTTCCTTTAGTTTCCTATATGAGTATAAGGCTCCGCTTGGCGGCCCTTCGGGCTGTCGGAGCTCTGCTATCAGGGCTTTTTATACTTTGTTGTTTCCTACATTTGAAAGTGGATGAAAATTCTTAAAAATTATGTGCATTTAAGGAGGATCGAAAGGGTTATTTGTTGCTGCAGTGTTTGTGAAACGATGGAGGATTACAAAGAAGGATGTTTAATGGTGTGGGCAAACTATATGTCTCCTTGCAACTCTATTTCTTAACTATACTTTACCATGGCAATGCACAAGGTCCACAAAAACATCCACTGAATTTCAGTTTTTGGTAAATTATCTGAAAAACTAATTCAGTGACCTACCATTTTTATTCCTTTGTTGGAAAGTTCCCTAAATTCTTTAACTTTTTAGACAGTGTGGAAAAAAGTTATCTAGTAGAATGAAATATATTTAAAAACACTGCAATTTATGGCTTACGGAAAATTCTACTAGATAATTTTCCCCGAAACTTTTGTATATGAAGTGCCAGCGTGAGTGGTGCGTGCATTCAAAAAGTCAAGACAGGTCACTGACCAAAATTAAGCTAGAAACAAAATATTTCTGCAGATTTAATTTCCAGTTCGCGTGATTTTACACAAAATTTAACTTCCGGTGTGCTAATTTTGATTCATTCAGCTCACGTATGCATCTTACTTATAGAGTGTGTAGATTCTGCGTGCGTGTGCAGCTAAAAACCCTTTCGAGCCTCCTTAAGCTACATGTACTACAGTTAGTGCAATGTTATTTGTAACTTCTTGTAACATCACTGCAAGGCAAGTTTTACATCACTTGTTAAGTGTGGAATTGTCTCAGTAGGCAACACTTAAAACTCTGCCAGTGTTGCTGTAAGTATAGTCCAGCCCAACCCCGTTCCCAGGGTCTCTCATCCTACGGCTCCTCTTCTCACTCTCTCCAGGGGTGATAAGATGAGAGACCCTGGGAACGAGGTTGAGTCGAGCCTCTACTAACAGCCATCACGCTACAAACGGTCCATACATATACTCTTATTTTAACCTTTCTACAATGGTGACCTTTTGACAACAGCAACTGGAGCCTGTCTTAACTGCCAAAATAACCTCATGAAAGTGGCCAGCTCATCAATGACTGATGGCATAACAAAAGCCCATTTGTATTGTAAAAGGTGAAGAAAACTGATTCATACCGGGCAACATTGGTCTTTCTTTGTTTGCATTTCAATATTTGATTGTTACGTATTTACATGTTACAGTAAAAATCTTTGCAAAGATAAAAATGTTGCACTCCTCAAAAATACAAGTCATTAATACACCCCTACCCCATTGTGGCCACCTCTTTACAATGGCAACTTTCCTCTGTCTCCAAGGAGGCCATAATTTGTGGAGTTCATTTGTACTGTGAAAAACAGAACTTAATTTCACTTTGTGTGAGGATAATAAATTTTGCACTTGCTACAACAGAAAATTCTTCCCTAGAGCAGACAACACTGCCTAGTAGAAGTTGTCTCATGCTCATGATCTTCTGGGGTAGGAAGATGAGAAACCCTGGAAAATGTTCAATGCTGTCTGTCCCTTTTCAGCAAATGCACCTTCTCCCTTCTGCGCTCATTTTGACTTTCCTCCCTTCCTTTCTACGGCCTGCCACGCAGGCTAGGTTACTTTATGTTGTACAAAGTATTTGATAGATGTTTGAAGTAAATTAAAAGTATATGGAAGAAATAAAAATATTGCAAATTTTACATGGCTGCATAGTATTGAGTAATCATTAATATCAAATATCAAAGCTTGTTTCGTAGCTTCCAATCCCCAGAACAACTCCATGTCATCATAGCGGTTGGGCTGGATGCATGAAGCCTCTCACTTTACTGTACAGGTAATTTTTAAATGTTAACTAAGTGCAAGCCCGTCTGGTAGTTCACACTTAATTTCTGTCTGAATTCATCTGATATTCAAGGCAGTTTGGGGTCTTGGCGCCATAGAAAAGTTGTCACTACTTTTGAACCCTGAAAAAATGCCTCGTTTTCCTGAGTTTTAATATCATTTTGCACAAAACAAAGTAAACACATCAAATAAATGACATTTACAATCATCAATGGGTTTTAATTGAAGTTAAATAGATAAATTTTACATAAATTTTTTTTTCAATGGTAAGTTCTCGGACTTTTGATTAATACTTTATTTGTTATTTTATTGACAACTTTCTGATGCATTCTATTCAATTTGACCAATCAAATTAATTGTCATCATAGTGATGGTGCAATACACAGGGCAACTGTAATTAAAAGACAAAAAATATAATTTTCAGCCTGGTTCACGAGTGTCCTGCCACCTCAGAATTTTATGCATCAATCTCTTGATTGGTCAAATCAAATAGACACCATCAGACGGTCAATTCATCAAGATGTCAAAGATGAATCGAAATATTTCATTTATTGGCAGTAGCACAGTGCATAATGTTCCAGAAAAAATCCACACCTCCCATGACAGGTTTTCTGAATTGAACCTTCCACTCTCAAATTCCTGTCCCCTACCCTCTAAGTATTTCCAGTAACCTATGCTACAACTATGGATGTTTTCTGGAACTGCAGCCTGATGCTAACAATGTTACAGTAAGCTTTTGTTGAATATATATAAAGATATAAAACTGTGGTCTGTTTCTTGGTCCCATTATATAAAAACATAGTCAACTTTGATTTTGGGACATACATATTTTTACCTGCAGTTATTATTTTATTCCCTGCAGTTTAATTTCCAATTTTTAAAACTATTTCATTCTTTTCTTAATGTTCATAATTTGTATAATTTATTAATACGAAGTGCTTTCAATCAGCAAAACAAGAATTAGTCAAGAATGCTGTATGACAGTGATGCTCTCTGCAGATCACATTGCTGTAATTTTAAGTACTTAACACCGGTACTTGTCAGTGCATATATATTTTTTTGAAGCAGTGCAGTTCCTTTACACTCCATTAATCCAGTCTTTAAGCTCCTGTAAATTTCTTCATTATTGAGGGGAAAGCATCCAAGGCCTTAGTGGCTTTAGCACTAATAAGGCTGATTGCAGTCTTGCAAATCTAGATTGAAAAAAAAAAACAAAAACAAAAAATGAATCACCTAACTACCTGTATGCCTAACAAAAGCATATTTGCAAAGTGTATATGAAATAATTCATATTTGAACTGCAGTTGTAGATGCGAGTGAAGTATGATCCTCGCAGTAGATTTTCCAATTTAAGCAATTGGAAAGAAGAAGCCTGAAAAAAATCAGGGCTTCAACGGGATTCGAACCCATGACCTCTGCGATACTTCATACTTCACTTGCATCTACAACCGAGGTTCAAATATGAATTATTTCACATACACTTTGCATCATTTCACTCCTTACGGGAGATATGAACTCTAAATTGACCTTGCTCCCAATGTGTGGCTTCACAGCTCAGTTGGTAGAGCAACGTACCGGTATCGCGGAGGTCATGGGTTCGAATCCCGTTGAAGCCCTGATTTTTTTCAGGCTGCTTCTTTCCAATTGCTTACATTGGAAAATTTACTGCGAGGACCATACTTCACTTGCATCTACAACCGCAGTTCAAATGAATTATTTCATATACACTTTGCGTCATTTCACTCCTTACGGGAGATATGAACTCAATAAATCAACCTTGCTCCCAATGTGGCTTCATAGCTCAGTTGGTAGAGCATCACACCGGTATCGCGGAGGTCATGGGTTCGAATCCCGTTGAAGCCCTGATTTTTTCAGGCTTCTTTCCAGTTGCTTAAATTGGAAAATTTACTGCGAGGATCATCCTTCACTTGCAAAAGCATATTTGTTACTAATAATTTATTTATACAGTAATACTGTACTATGTGCTATGTAAACATGCATATAAATGCCATACCTGGTCAGACAACTGGTCTTTGAGACTTGCTGCCAATTCATCAGCAAACAAATTGTACAGCCAACTAAAAAGAGATCCATTTATTCAGTTCAAACATAATAGATCAACTACATACATTAGGGGTGCAATTCCTAAAAAAATATTAATAGCAATTTTTTTGTGCTTTTATCAGTGTTCTACTGTATGAAGGACAAGAAAATGATTGACACCAAAATACAAGATCTTGTTAGATTCTACTGTAGTTGCCAAAATGGAGAATGGGTGCAACTACTAATATGTCCTTAAATAATGAGTTGTCACAAAATTTTTAACATGGTACTATGACGAAAATCGCATCATTCCTATCAAAGCCATTTTAAAATATCAACAAGCAGTCTGTGTGAAAAGAAAAAAACTGCTGTTTACTGTTTTTAAATATCTCTTTTTGTTCTACACTGAGATATTCAAGTTTTTAAAAATTAATATGCAAATTACCAAATGATGACATCATACACTCAACCAAATTTTGATCAAATATGATAAGAGATATCTCAGCCAATGTGTACCAATTTGTATCTGCATTCAGAAATGTTTGATTCTTTGCAGTAAGATTCTAATAAATGTGGTCCACAATACGAGCTTGGCAGTTTTGTTACTATGGCAACATAGGTTCCTGACCTCCCCAATATTAAAAGCTTTTCTGGCCACCATTTTGATATTAGCAAACAGCGCTTCATATGCATGAAATGATGATCCAGCAACCATACAAATATGTTAGCTTGAGTTTGTGGTCTTGTTTCAGGCTAAAAATCACTTACATTGAAATTAAGTGGGTGGGGACTTAAAACGAGTTAGTTGTCATGGGAACAATTTTCTTTATAGCCATAGGTATGCTTCCTGTAGAATTATTAGCCTACCAGGTTTCAATGGTCTGTGCCACAAATTGGCCATGATAGCTCTATTTATATACTCAAAATAAAAGTGGGTTGAATGTATGACATCATCAGTCATCTTGTTTGCATATTTTACCCAGTTTTCAAACTTGAATATCTCTGGAACCAATGGAGATATTTGCAAACAGACAACAGCTCTTTTATTCTTTCATGGACTTCTATGTGATAACACTCAAAAATTAAAGGAGTAAAAATTTGATCATAATACCACTTTAAGAAGGTGGCTTTATTTTAGAAAGTACATGTAATATTATTGCTTTGGATCATGTTTACTGCAGGCAGTGTTAGCCAATACTATGGACGATATATCGACTGACACTGACATCTACACATCAGCCAATATTATGGCCACTATATTGGTCTACAATTGGTCGAGTATCAGTCAATACATGTATGTCAGCCATTTCTTAACCGATACTCAACCAACACTTGGCCCACACTCAACCGTGTATCAGATGACACTCGCCCGATACAATGATACTTGGCCATGTGCCAAGAGGTGGTTGATATTTATCACTGAGTTGATGGGTCAACAGACACTTCCCACAGTGGATATGATCTGCTGATTTTGTTATTTTTGTTTTTACAGGGATGGCAATTTTTCCAGTGGCCAGTGACCTTCGACAACACTAATAATAAATTAATAATAATTTCCTTATGTAGAAACATGCTAGCTTATGAACCCTTATTTCCAATTTTGTTGTTCCATGTTGTAAGGGACAACTGACCGAGGTCTCCTGTGTTCAAAAACTATGCCTTGCAAGACTGTTGCCTAACAAATATTTCAAGGAGCCCACAAGGGCAAAAGCCAAGAAGTCAGGAGCCCAACAGGTAATGTTCTAGGAGCTGCTGCAAAAAATCTAGGTGCCCAAAGCACTTTCTTGGGTGCCCCAGGCTGCCAGGCTCCTGTTAGGCAGCAGCCTTGCCTTGCCAGCAATGGCCTGAACACAAGTTTGCTTGACTATTACCTTGCACCTCCTTTAAACTTGACATGTACGGAACCAATCTTCATCACACAATCCTTGGCACTGACTCTTCCCTGATTCTTTTCCAAATCACCTTCAAGAACAAAATATTCATGTCTATATCAAGCAAATCGGTACTTATTTAGTGAAAAATTAAAGTCAGCAAACAGATTAATACCAACCATCTACATAGAAGGCCATTCCTAGTGACAGATCTGTAATTGACAGGTCACATGATCCTGAGTCAGAGATGTGAGGCCTTCAAATAGGAAAATAGTTTAAATTATTATCTGGATATTTGCTATTAACAATTTATCAATTATTACTAATAAGTTATAACACCTATTGTTTTGATTCTGATTCATGACTTGAAAACACCCTTGCCTTTTAATATAATATTAGTGCAGTATGTACAACTGTGATTGTAAATATTGGTTCTGGCAAGATCATTTGGTTCTAATTGATCAAAATCAGAATCACGAAGACATGATTGATCACTGCATTTATACACACAACTTAAGCAGTTGTGAGAGTAAAGCCTAAAAACAACTTCAGGCCTGAAAAGGATTTGAGCCCATGACCTCTGCAATCTTGGTGCAGTGCTCTACCAACTGAGCTATCAAGCCATCTGGGAGCTGCTCAGTATGACTGAACTCATCATAGACCTGTAGATGATGAAGAATACAAACCACTTACTAACCGAGCACGAGGGCAGTACTGGGGAATATTGGCCCGAGGTCATGGCAGTATGGACCAAGCGAAGTGAGGTCCCCAAAAAAAATGGCCGAGGGCCAATATTCCCCAGTACAGCTCAAGTTAGCTAGGTTAGTAAGTAGTTTATTATATGGCACTCGGGCCGTGCTTGTTTTGAATTTGCCGGCTTTCAAAAACAAAAAATACACAGCTGATGACCATTTCCATGGAAATGGTCTGTATGGAAAAATCCTGACCAAGAATGAACCAATCAGAATGCTTGGATTTACCTTGCCAAATAATAAAAATGAATATATGAAAGATCATATATTTGAACTGCAGAGAGTGACATGAAGACATGATAAAAATAATATATATATATATATATATATATATATATATATATATAAATAAGTAAGTGTAAAATGATGAAACATGAAGCAAACTTCTAACTGTTCCGGCTTTAATGTGACTTTGACGTTTCGGCCTTCGGCCTTCTTCAGAGGTGGAACTTTATATTTACAGATAAAAACTAAAAACTAAAAATCCTGGTGGGCTTACAAATGGTCGACAATTTATACTAAACGCAAGAAATGTAAATGAAGTTACGTAATACACTACACTAAACAATAAGATAGAAAAATGAGTAACAAGCAAGAATGTTGCACGAGGTGAAATGGCCTCGGTCTCAATTACATGATGAAGATGGTACGCTAATTACGTATTATACCGGACGCGATTTTTAGATCTAAATTCACGTCTTTTGTTAAGACCGTGGGGATTAAGTGTGCAAAGTTGTGCTGTCCAATAGGCTTCTCTGGTGAGTAGTAATCTATCAATATAAGCTGCGTCCCCTTGGCTAGTAATTTTCTCAAAAATTACAAAGGCTATTAAACTCCGAACGCGAAAAACTTTTTGAGAACCATGATGAATTTGCAGCTAAAACTATTTGGAGAAGAACTCGAAGACAAATGGAGCAGTTAGAATTTGGCCTGTTGCATACTGCCCGCCGTAAATTTACTGTGGCCACACCCTATAATCCAGTGCAACAAGAAACCCGCCACAACCCTCGAAATGAAGAATCGAGATCTAATAAACGGCGCTTTACCAGAAACCGCCCATTTAGAGCTGCACAAGATTTGAATCATCAAGCCAGTTCATCGCAAGGTAATGGTGAGAATCTTCCGGATTTACACCCCATCAATTTAACATCTTGTGATCTCTCTGATGCAGAATGTTCCCTTTTAACGAAGGGACCAGCATTCTGCCCGACGCCGAAAGACGTTAACTGGCAGAAAACTATGGATGATCTCGACAAATTTGAGAGACGAATTCGTCTTGCTGTATTCCATCACGGCAGAAATCCGGACGGCAATAATCACACAGTTGATGAACGCTTTCCAACAATTCCATCTTCAAGTGATTGGATGCCCCCAAAGTCGAGCTTCCCCGAGGTTGAACTTTTCTTAAACAACGTTAAGAAAGACATTCTTGAGCCTAAGAACTTGAGAAGAGCCAAGGACAATCTGACGAAGGAGGAGAGGTTAGCCCTAGGTAAACTTAAATTTAGTAATAATGTATTTAGAATTCAAGATAAGGGATCTAGATTTGTTCTTATTTCTCAAAACGAGTATCGCGACAAAATGTTAAGGCAACTTAACAATGATCTTCATTATAATAAGCTTAACCAGGACCCCACTATGGAGCATTTTGAAACAGTCAAAAAATGGGGACGGAAATGGTTCAGTGAAGGACAGATTAGTGAGGAAATTGCTACGTGGGTTGCTAATTTAGAACCTAAACCGGGGGTGGCATTTGGTAATGTGAAGACTCATAAAGAAGGCAACCCTCTCCGCTTAATTACATCGTGCTGCGGAACGGCAATTGAAAGACTTTCTGCTTTCACTGAATTTTATCTCAAGCCTCTTGCCCAAAATTTACCTTCGTTTGTCAAAGATACCACTGATCTTATCAATAAGATTAAAACATTCAATTCGGAGAAAGGTCCGTTACCATCTGGGTGTTTGTTAGTCTCTTGGGATGTAGTTGCGATGTTTCCGAATATTGATAATAACTTGGGCGTATCAGCTGTAAGAAAAGCTCTCAATTCTAGATCAGTTAAATTTCCTTCCACCGAATGTATTGTGGAGGCTATCGAAATTTGTCTTCAAACGAATAATTGTCAATTTTCAGAGAAAAATTTTGTGCAAAAACATGGTACCGCTATGGGCCCCAAAAACGCATGCAGTTATGCCGACTTGGCTATGGGATTAATTGATGAGAAAGCTAAATTTGGAGGTGTTGTGAAGCCATTGTTGTGGTGGAGATATAGGGATGATGTTTTTGATGTTTGGACGCATGGTTTGCCTAAATTATTAGAATTCACCGAGTACATCAATTCCCTGTATCCCACTATTAAATTTGAGCTTGTATACTCTGAGTGTACCCTCAATGTCTTGGATCTTACACTGCACCTTCAAGATGGATTCATTATTACTGATATCTACGCCAAGCCTACAGACAGCCATCTATATTTACCTTTCTCCAGTTCGCATCCGGCACACTGTAAAAGGGCAATTCCGTACGGGGTAGCTTTACGCATTAGGCGTAATTGTTCCACAGATGAATTTCTCAATAAGAGGTGCGTTGAATACAAAGGGTATCTTAAATCCCAAGGCTATAATGCAGATTTGGTAGACAAGCAATTTGATAGGGCGCTTAGTATTGAAAGATCAGAACTCCTGAAGAAAAATGTCAAGCCTGTCAAAAAGGTATTTCCGTTAGTTCTTGACTACAATCCTATCCTCCCTGATATTCAGAAGGTTATCCATAAGCATGCTCATCTTTTAAGATCTTCGCCCGAGTTATTAGAGATTTTTCCAGTTAAATCGATTTTTCCAGCGTTTCGTCGTACCAAGAATCTCAAAGACATTTTAGCACCTTCTAGATTTTGTGTGGATAGGGGAGTTAGTCAGCTAGAGAAGGAGACAGGAGGATGTTTTAAATGTTCTTCTAGATGTGATCTTTGTAAGAATTTTTTAATTCAAGATTCCAAATTTAAAAGTTTTGCAACAGGCCGAACCTATAAGATTAATCATAACTTGTCTTGTTCCTCCGAAAATGTTGTTTACTTGGCCTCGTGTATGAAATGCAATTTACAGTACGTAGGCTCCACTTCCACAGAATTCAAAGTACGTTTCCGTAATCACAAGTCATCCATGCGCACGAACAAAAAAACGTGCGAGCTTGCAGTCCATTTCAATTCTACCGAACATGAGATTTCTGAAATTAATTTTATTGTTATTGAGAAAATTACTAGCCAAGGGGACGCAGCTTATATTGATAGATTA
>CM042754.1:27101712-27170625 GCA_022496165.2 Catalaphyllia jardinei | reverse complement strand
CAAGGGACTGATGGAACATAACACTGATCACATCAGTCACATGACGATCACTTGCATATGCCAGAGCTGGTAGATACTACAATATTGTCCCTAGGAGAAAATGAAAAGGAGCAAGCGCCTCTGGGTCAGCAAATCTGTGCTGTGGGCATGTGAAAAGCAAAGAGGAGACCAGATTAATATTAATATTATTCAATTAGGATAATATTAGTCTCAAATTAATATTAATCCTAATTGATTAAGGCATGGCTAAAATATCAGTAATAGATTATAATAATCTATAACTGGATTATAATAATCATTAAGATTAATATTAACTCAATCAATATTAATCCGAGTTTAGAAAACAGTCCTAAGAAAATATACGCGCTTGTTGGTTAAAAATAGTGTTTGGAAAACTCGATGGAGACACAGAACTAGCGCATGCTGCTGACCTAGTGATGGCATGAGCAAAGATAATTTACATTTTGATAATCAAAGTTAGCAAGTTGTTTTACTTTTTCTTGCTGTGGTGTTGTCTAAAAGAAAAAGAAACCATGTACTCCGTGTTTCTATCGAGTTATAGAAACACTCGTGAAAGTTTGGGAGAACTCGTGTTCCCACAGCATTTCTGGTTCTCCCAAACTGTTCCACTCATGTTTCTATAACTCGATAGAAACATGGTACATGTTTTCTATTTCTTAAATACTTATGTTAACTTTTAATCCTGGGTTAGCATTAATCGGCTTGCAAGCGACGCAGCCCCTGTTACAACAAGTGAACTGGACATCAGCCCCCGATCCAATAGAAAACCAGTACTTGCTCAACAGTCAACTAACACCTGACCTCGATGAACTCCTGTGATATGGTCATGTGATACTGGTCAGCAGATCCCTTGTTTTGACAGTGTCAATGGACCAATTTTGATCTATTAAAATTCTGCCTAAAAAAATAGACTTCAGTACGAGGCTCTGGGGAATAACTACAGGGTTTGTGGGGCTTATTCCCCAGAGCCTTGTGCCGAGGTCTATTGTGTGAGGCGGAATATTAATGTAAATATTGAAACTGGCAGGTCTATTGACCATTGCATAGATCTCCATTATCAGAAATGGGGGCTATAAATCTCTGTCAAGCTTTTAGCTGGAGTAAGGCTGCCATCTTACACAACTCTGTCGTTTGTATATGCCAACAAGCAGTACTACTAGCCATGATAAGCATGAGAAAATCAATTCAGGAGTTTCCTTTAAGTACTCTCCTATATGGGTATCAAGCTCTGCTTGGCAACCCTTCAGGTCACCAGAGCTCTACTGTTAGTCGAAAGGTTTCATTTATGAAGGTGTACAGATAGTGATGCCATTTTGTTGGGAAATTTTGATTAATTGATAAATTAGACTGCCTTGTTGTAGCCACAGCATAACTCACATTTGACCTTGGCAATGGTGTGTTGTTAACTTGTGATTTGTTGATATTTTTAGGTTGCAGTCTGCAACTGCAACAGGATGCCTGACACCATTAACTGCAAGTTTTGTGGGCAGTCTTTCGTTGGAAGGAAACAAATTTCTTGTCAACTGCACAAGAACACTATCCATCTGATGGATTTTGTGTTTTGCATCTTTTGCAAAAGAAGACTGTAAAGAGAACTTTATGGAATATTGGATCA
This sequence comes from Catalaphyllia jardinei, assembly GCA_022496165.2. Classification (NCBI taxonomy): domain Eukaryota; kingdom Metazoa; phylum Cnidaria; class Anthozoa; order Scleractinia; family Caryophylliidae; genus Catalaphyllia; species Catalaphyllia jardinei. The sequence goes on along the minus strand of CM042754.1, from coordinate 27,168,989 downwards.
CTCAGTCAAGGGCCACTGGAATAGTTTATCCCTATACTTGGGAATGAAAGAACTTCAGTCATTTATTCTACCTTGAACATGACATCATCAGTTATGGGGTTTTGTGTATGGCAGCCACTTGGTGGAGGAAAGTATGAAGAGGCAATTCCTGATCAGCTCAAGTACATGTACCTGTGGGAACTAAGTGGGTGTAGATTGAAGGGGTGTGTGGCAAAAAAGCTAAAAGTGAACCCTTGGTTGTTTTTGCTGATTGAGTTCTTTCAATTTGAATGCCGGCTGATAATAACTTTTTTCTTTGTACTGATATTGTCTTATAGTTGCTAGTTCTTAGAGAATAAGATAGGGAAAAATGTGAATGTGATAATTTTTGGTGGATTTTCTTCCGAGTTGTATGAAGTCACTTGGATTGTATTTTTTCCACACACCCCTTCAATTGTGATTATAGAATGCCAGTAAGAAGAGTTTAATATTCAGTGAAAATCATTGACATCAGTGGTTTCATTAAGGGCCAGGTACCGGGCAAAAAGACTTTTTTAGCATGGGCAGGTTGTTGCCCCATTTCAGACCGTCATGATACTCTTGAGAATTCTTGCTTTCAAGTTTTCAAATAGTCTTGTGGATATGGTGTCTGTTCACTATTGGTTTCTGAAAAACCATTAGAGGACAGAATCAATAGCCATGCCATATTGTAATATGAAAGAAGAATTTATAGATGGGTAAAAGAAAAGCTTGCTAAAGAATATCATGTGGTCAGTAACAAGAAAACAAACCACCCAAGCTAAAAAGGTCCTTTGACTAGCTGTGAGGATGCTTTTTGTCCAGCTGGTTTGACCATCTCAGGATAAAGTTGTAAAAAAGTTCAAATCAAAAGTTCTGCCCTCCTGCTTGAAACATTAACAGGGTTTGTACTCTTCTGAACTTTTCAAATTCTATGCCTTTCCATGACCTTTTCCATTTTTCCATGACCTTTAGTTTAGATGTTGCTTTTGAAAATTTTCAAGACTCTTCTTGTTGGAGAGGCTATATGTAACTGCTTGGTAACTCACTTTTATTTTATTTTCTTGTTTTGACATGTGCAATGATGAAGTACCTGGAAAATTATATTCTTGAATTCAATTACTTTCCAGGTTTTGAATGACCTGTACGAACCCTGATTGATGAAACCCCTGCTGACGTGGCAAATTTTATAAAAATAAATGATATAGCATGTTTGATATACTTGGGTGACCTTAATATTGTGGAGTGGCTTTCCTTGGCCATTCAGTTGAAGAATGTGATAGTATTAGTGAAAGAAATTGCATGAAATGTGTCATTTGGACTGTTCAGCTGTAAGGATTCAATTTCTCCTTACTGGTCATCACCGGCATACTTGTGTTGGTTTTGAGAGTTTAAAGATAATTATTATATTAATTATATTGTCTGAGACATGCACGGCAGTTGCTTTTCTGTAACCAAGAAAATTTATTCAAAAAGGTATGTTTCTCTGTTGTGTTCGGAAAAATAATATATTACAGAGTTTAGAGACAAAATTCGATTGAAAATTATAATAATTTTGTAATGCATGTTAAGTTGTGTATATCACCACAAATCAATCATTGCTGATTATCACTGCTTGCGTAAATTATTACTAGTCTTGTGTCTTAATGGCATGTTTTGGCTAAGCAAGACTATTAAAAAGTTAACAAAGTTTAAGTGTAGTTAAGAATTAAATACTACTAATAATTGAGCAGTTTTCAATTGAGTGTTGTAAAACCAAAACCTAATCAATTTTATTAGACTACTCAGCCAGTCTCAAACCATAGTAAAACCAAAACCACAGTAATTGTCTGATTACTTTTGACACTTATTGAAAACCAGTAGTAGTAGTAGTAGTAGTAGTAGTAGTAGTAGTAGTGGTGGTGGTGGTATTAGTATGGGTGAACAGTGACATTAGGAAATAATTTCACATGTATTGATGGCTGAAATTTCAGGAGTAATTTAGATGTAAATTAAGGAGAAATTTGTCTCCCAGGATTTTATGTAGATAACTTTTTCTAAGTTAGTAACAATCAAAGAGGAGACATTTTCTTTTTTTAATCAAGGACTCCCAAATAGTTTCTTGGAAGAAAGTTCATTTTGCCTGCTTTTTGTATGCATTTTATATTGTAATAAAAATGTACAAACTGGCAATGTGGAAAAGAGCTTTTGTCAATAAAGAGATGTTCTTGTAACTTGTGAAGACTAAACCACTCTTAAAGTCAATACCATTGTATTAAGTGATGCAAAATAAAAATAAAATTTGCTGGTATGGAAATATCAAAGGAATGATAAATTTCCACTGTGAATATATCAAGTACATACAAATGCAAGCTTAGCGACTTGTGCTGCCCCAGGGCCCATTTCTCAAAGGTTCCAAAAAGTTTTCGCACCTGGAAAGCCATAGCAAAATCTCGAACCCTATGATAACAGAGCTGCTTAATTCACTTACTGGTAATATGAACAGAACTTTCCTTCATACAAGAAGTTTCAGGCATATACACTTCTCTGTTTTAGATACAGTTGAACTACAAATGGCTTCAAGGACCCAAAAAGTTTCTGGGGTTTTTGAGAAACAAGTCCCTGGTTGGTTTGTTTCAGTGAACCAAACCCCCAAGAAGTATAACTTGTTTAATACAGACTGAGACAAAAAAAGGCAAGGTAAGAAGGAAAAAATTATGAGCAATTGTCAAGAATTATCAGTCAAACACAGCTGAAATCATTCATAAGGGTATTCTATTATATTCCATTACCAAAATCAAACAAGAAAACAGAAATCAAGGCTTGCTCTACCCAAAGACCATGCAAAATTTATGTGCAAAACACAGTGAAAGTGCATAAATTTTTATTCATTCACACCTATTTAAGGCAGGGAAGGCAAAACAACATTAATTTTCGCAGGCTGCCCAAAGAAAGTTTCAATTTCCGTCATGATGATGAGGCTGAAGTGTTGACAAAAGAAGAACTCACTAACTCAGTTACCAAGATCTTGGAAACTGGGTTCAACTCTGACCAGGCTTGCCTGCACATTGCATCAAGAGTGTTGCAAACTACGTTGTGGTGAGGAAAAGTATTAGAAATCTGGCCAAATTCTTGGTGACTGGGTTCAGATGGAGAAGGGGAAAAAATGTTAGCTTTGAAGGTTGTCATTCAAATTACAGGTTTTCCTTGATATAAACATCCTCAAAACTTGATAATGGGTAGTTTAAGACTCAAGATCATTTGTGTGCACTTTAGTACTCAGGTAGTTATGTCCCTTGGAGAAAGATCACTTTTTTTTCAGGTGCACTCAAATACAATGATTAAAACCAAGTGCTTTCAATGTTATCTCATGTTGCATTATTTTGAACTTTAATAACAATTTCTTGCAAAATCTTCTGAACTACTACTTACAAGACTTGAAAGTTATAAGTGTGGGATATTAAAGGCATACTTCTGTAGTAAAGAAACTCTTACAGAAGTGTAAAAATGGATGGATTCCCAAATTTCTAGAATGTAACAGATCTGCACTATGTTGATTTCATCCCTAGGTACATGTATACTCTTGTCAGTGTGATGTGTCTTACATTTTCTGTGTTTGCAACAGATTGGCTGGTAGAAACAGGGCACTTTTCCAAGATGCTGACTTTTAATAATAATAAAAAAACTAGCTTTGGGTTAGCTTTGATAGAATGTGGTAGCTTATTCAAACTAGTAAGAACATCAAAATAATTTATGCAGTCTTTGTTAAAATTGGTTCTCAGCTATGTGCAACAATAAGCATTGCCATGTTTGTTCACTTTGTCACTGTACTGCTTTGCCTGAGATTTGCCTCAATTTAGTTCAATATTTTATAAATCTCATTCGAAATCTACTCTATGGGGAATAAAAACATAAGGAGACAATGTACCATGTACACTTTAGGATAGCACAATCTGAACGTTATGGTTGAAACTAAAATGATTGCACAGTTTAGCATGCATGCAGTGCAATATATATTCTTCATTTATAACAATCATGTTAAATTTAAAAACTATAAAAGGCTTTAATGATTCTTGATTATAATGCAAATTTGCAAGCATCCTTGTTCCTGTCAAATTATACTGAATAGAGGGTTCACCATAAAAATATTAAATTATCTAAGTAGATAAAAATGAGAAAAAAAATCCTAATTTAAGACAAGTCAGAGCCTATAAACTTGGGTAATGAAAATTGATGACTTCTAGGTTCTGTGAAATACTGTGAATAGGTTTAATTATTAATTTTTACGGCAGACTAAGGCAAAGTGTCCTTAGAAAGCAGGCTTGAATGTTCATTTATAAAACTATGAAAATTATGTGAACATGGTTTCAGGTAAAAGTATAAACTAGCAGACAATAAAGTCCCATCACCAGTAGCTGATGGTTGTAACTATCATACTAAACATCTTCAACATACTACAGTCTATCACATTAAAAAAAATTGAACCATTTCCAGGAACATGAATGCTGGCAAAATATCTTATAACTAAGTGACAATTAAAAATCTTGCTAAGATTCCTCAAGGGAAGGGATATTTGGATGCCTGGTTAAAATCTAGATTTACAATGTCTGCATGTAAAGCTTCACAGAGCAATATACATGAAGGTATCAGGAAGAATTTGTATTACTGTTAGAAGACGGACCACTGTAAGCTTGCCCACCATTCACATAGGACGTCCCCAAACCATAAAGATGTCCACAATATTTTGCATCATCTATATTGTCCTCAAAAAACATCTGCAGCAATTACAAAAGAACAATAATAAAAGTTATCTACTGATACTGTTCATGTTGAGCCAATAACTGTGTTCACAAAATCAAATCAATTATGAAGTAAACAGAGGAACTTGATCAGATTGTGATCATCAGACTTTTGATTCCTGAATTGACTGATTTCTGTTGCTACAAAGAAAATCCACTTTTTGCTGATCTGCCAAGGGCCTATTGGAGCCGTTGCTTACATGAACCATGGGGTACTAATAACATTTTCCCTTTCACCTCAAAATGAACACTTAAGAAATAGAAAACATGTAATAATGTTTCTATCAAGTTTTAGTATAAATCTACTAGCGTTCTATCATGAATGGCATTCTCTGATTGGCTACCCTACTCACTATTATGTGATAGATAGTGAGTATCGTAGCAGTGTACTCTTGTCGGCAAAATGAAGGCCGTTTCTTGCCGTTTTCGAAGTGCCTGTGAAGAGGATTTAGATAAAGTTTTGAACGACTAGTAGATTTAGGAAATGCTGTGGGAACAAGAGCTGCAGGCAAGAACATGTTTTCTATTTCTTAAAACACCGCAACGAGAAAACTAGGAAAAGAACTTATTAACTTTGATTATCAAAATGTAAATTCTCTTTGCTTGTGCCATCATTACTTGAACAGCTTGTGCTAGTTCTGTGTTTCTATTGAGTTATAGAAACACTATTTTTAACTAATCAGTACGCATATTTTCTTAGGACTGTTTTTTAAAAGACAATATTATTCTATGAGCCTGTCAAGTAATTGAAACCCTTAAACAAATCCTGACATACTTTCAATTTACCCCATTTGTATCAAGAAAAGTACAACAATACATCATACCTCTCTCATTCTAAAAAATGCATTTCCAGTTAATAAGCTATCACTTCCTGCTTGATGTTGGGGTCCTACTCTTTCAAGCTAAAACAATAGTGAAAAAAGATTACCAAACAAAAATCATTCTAACAATGGAGGCTGAGGATAATTATGTTGAAGTGCCTATTCTTCTGTATAGAATTGCAAATTTTACCTAATTTTTGTATAAAATGCATAGTTTTTGTTAGACTTTCTTAAACTTCTTATCATCCTGTTTTCGTTTTCATGTCATCTTGTTTTCTATTCCTTTAATTTAATATTGTATTTAATCTAATATTGTTGTATTGTTGTAGCTTAATAATTCCTGGTTTAACCACAGACTGCGTGGAGTCCGCCCACTGCGATTAGCCTTAAGTTTGCTACTTGTGGGCGGAGACAGACTGTATTTTTGTGCTGTATTGTAGGTGTGGAAATGAATAAAATAAAATAACAATAAAACTAAGTAACAATCATTATAATAAGATAACAAAAATATAACCGTAAATTGCATACTTGTCACAGATTCTGATGTACGTAATAGAAGCATTACTCAATAAATGAATAATCATTTGTTTCCTAAAGTGCATGGTCTAAAATATCACATGGAAGGGATAATCTCTATTCTATAGGTCTTTTTTTAACAATTTATCAAGTTAAATGATCAAAATAGTTGTCAAATAAGTAACCAAAAAGTTGATGTAACATAAGGCATTTTGCAATGCAATCCTGTGTCATATGAACAGAAATAAGAAACAAGTCATGGGTTTGTATACAGTATCCACTATCAGTGTGACTGTTTCAGCCCACATCTGAAGTAAAAAGGTAAGGTAAAGTCAGCATACACATTGTACAAGCCAAGTGCCTCATCGGGCTGGAGCTTATCCCAGAGGCAAGTAGGAGTATTTAGTCCATTGCAGTGTTAACCCAGCATTAAATTCACTGGTATCCATTTATACAAGGGTGGAGAGAGGCACTGTGCGAGTTAAGTGTCTTGCCCAAGAACACAACACAATGTCCTGGCCAGGGCTCAAACCCAGACCACTTGCTCTGGAGTCAAGCACCATGGGGCCTGGGCACTATGCCTCTCACATCTGAAGTATTAGGTTCGTAAAATTCACCCAAATGCTTCCTTAAGAAAATAAAAAAAATCTTTTCAAACTTACACACCTCTAACAGTTCTGCCACTTCTTGTAGGCCACCTTTTAGGCTCTTGCAACTTTTCATCAAGTATTTTACATCATAAATATTTGGAAAGTATAGCTTCAGAAGGTCAAAGAAATCAGATTCCTCACTTGGTAAATTCTGTGCTGTTAGAACTTTTAGCAGGTAGGCAAAATCATAACCACTACAAACAGAAAGCATTGTCAAGTAATTAGCATGTAAAAAAATACAACTGGAAAAGTTTAAAGCAAAGGAAATTCATTGATCCAATCGAAAATCTTGCTCTTGTCTTTTGGACGGTTTGCTAGTTTTGGGCCTGATTAAGATTTCTAGTTATGAAAAAAAAGAAAAATTTCACATCACATCACACAGTTTTTTCTTATTTTTTCTCATGAAGCAAAAACACAGAAAATTTGTATCCAGGACATTGTAAATGAGATACAAACTCATCCTGATTTGCACAGAATTTCACATCAGTTTTGAACTCTAGCTAGGCACATATGATCATAATTTATAACAAAAAAATAAAGAAACACAGCCAACAACACATGCATGTGGACAATGAAAAGCCAATTTTCAAAATTTGAGTCTGTGTTCAACTTTGGCATGACTAGCTATCCTTACTACAATTAGCAGTTGAGTAAGGCACAATCAAAGTTTGGTGACCAGGATTTAACTTTCAACTCGTGATGTCATGGCAACTGGCTCTGTTTCCAGTGGCAACTTGCCAGCCCTTGACGCCACTGGCACAGAAATGCACAAAGCTGCAGTTGCAGCCTTGTTAAAATCAGCCAGCTGCCAGCTCAACAAGCAGCCTCCTCTAGAGGTTTGACCATCTCCTTCCAGTCAGAAAATATGTTACGATAATGATGAAACTCATGGCACGCCATATGCCATCTGACAGGATGCAAAAAAAAAATGTGCAGCAATTCATGGTGGGAAAATGCGTCAACTAAGTGAAAAAAAAAACGTAATTATACGGAAAATTTCTCCGGTTGACAAAATTGATAATAAAGCCTTTTGAATGTACCGACCAACAGTCAAACAAAAAGCACTTCAAGTCTTACCCACAATTTAACGGTAAGTTCTTTTTGCTTCATCTTTTTAGGATATTTTTTGACGAGTATTTCTTCCTTTTCACAGTTTTTCTATAGCATTTTAGATCATTATTCCTGCAGGCATTTTCCACAGAACAAGTTTCGCCTTGAGGTTAAAAATCGTCACAAATGAACTGGCACATTTTTGTCACTGTTTTAGGAGAAATGCTACTTCAAAATAATCAACCTCTTTGGAATATTTGTTTGTAGGGTTGTAAGGCAGCTGCTTTATCACTAATGTGGCACAATTTTTCTGTTTTATGTTGTAAAAAAAGCGCTGATTTTGCAGAGAATGCGGATGTTAGCAAATTAAGCGGAACTGCACCACTGCATCCTGCCAGATGCCCTGTCACGACATCCTGGAACATTGAAATTTTTATTCATTTCCAGGAAAGGATACACTAAAACACTGCTATAGGCCCACATCCTTACGACACTTGAAAGCGTGCCTTCAGAACCCAAACCACCTCCAACTTTCATATGACCTGCCCCAAGAAAACAATTTGAGAAGGCTGGAGGTGACCGTGTTGACACCACTGGAAACAAGGAAAGTTTCCTGTGACAACATGGTAATTTTAAGTCCAAAACTTTGACACCAAAGCTCTGTAATGCCTTACTTACAATAGTACTTTAGTATCTTTGACCTCAAGAATGATTACAAATGGCCAAATCAAGGAGGGTGGTCTTACCTATGAAATGATAACCATTTGACATCATCATTCAACACAAGCCCTGATGTTATAAGAAGTTCGGCAAAGTCACCCACATCTATTCCATCTTCTTCATGTCTTTTAAACTGAATACCTGCTCGGTTGAGTAAATCTATAGAGTCCTGAGCATACATGTCCTCCCTATAACAGACAAACCAAGTTAATAAGTTAATCAAGTTAATCATGTTGCCATTAATTGCGTTCGTCAAAGAACGCTTTTATAATGCAGTCGAAATTGACATTCTTGGAATTTTTTATGGTATTCATCATTACAAATTTGGGGGGGCCCGCCCCCGAAAAATTCTTCAGGGGAAAATTCTTCAGATGCAAATGACGTCATTGCAATCGACCATGTGCTTTGTCTGTCTCACATTTTCTTTCACGTGTAGGCCTGCTTGTTATTATAACTATGGTCATGGCCAGTAAACTGGTACCATAACTAAGACACCCAATAATACATGTGACGAACATGTGACTCAGCACGTAAGTAGGCCATGTAGACTTTGGACTTTCTTTCCATGTGCTCTCGATGGCAGCCAGAGGTAGCGTTGGATACTTTTCCCATGGAATTTTGAGGCTGAGTAGTATTATATTCAATAGTATGAAGTTATTTGAACGTTCGTTCGGGCTCACGAAGAGCTTTTTTAATTTATATGTACACGAACACGATCGCCTAGGCTTTGGGATGTTAACTGTGGAAACAGCTGTAATTCCCAGGAGCGTTGCGTGACACCCCCAAAAATGGCTGCGAAGGAGACTACGGCTGTATTTGATTGCATTTGTTGATTTAGTTCAATTTGCGACAGAAAAGGTCAGTCGTATCCGGTGGAATATTTTTTGGAATAGGTGGAAGAGTACTCTGAGGGCAAGATCCATAAGAGTGAACCTGAACCAGGGAACAGAAATGTAAGTACTGTGTACTTTGTTAAACAGGCTAGGGGAAATACTCGAATCAGTCGCACGGTCGGCATGAAGTTCGTTTTAAAAAATATACTTTTACAAATTAGCTTTTGCACTTAAACATTACAAGTTAATGTGAGAATATTTAGCACGAAATCTGAAGGCTGATGTAAATATTTTAATCCTATTCAGGTCTGAATCCTATTAAACTTGTGAGTTTACGGAAACTGGGGCCGTCACGCAACGTAGTTTGTACCGGGACCTCTTCAATCAGAATGGCATGGACTTTGTCACTAAAATATCTTTCTGTAAAACCCCGGTTGTTGATGAAAAAAGGTTGGGTTTTAGAGGTTGAAAGTCAGCTAGGGAAATCATTTAAGGTATCTGTATAAAAGTTTATACGGCGTCTGACGCATTTTCGTAATCTTTGATTACTACTAGTTTTAGGTAATTGTTGCTGGTATATGTTTGTATATTTATTTTTATTAGAATTAGAGTTCTTCTGTGACCTAATTTGCATTCAATGCTAGAGCATAAAATGGGCATTGAGATATTGAAATTGGTTTCCTTAAATGTGAAGGGCATTAGCAATTTCTTCTTTTTATAAAGAAATGCATTCAAAACAAGAAGCACAGTGGCAAAATGAATGGGGCCGAGAATATTATCATATGTTGCAAAGAAGTTCAAATTCTCATGAAGTTGCTATCTTGATCAAAAAAGGGATTACACTCCCCACTCCAAAATCATAGACCCTTTTAGATGGTTTGAGCATTCCAGTACAAGTCCTAAATTCCATATTATTCACTAATATCAAGCTCTTTAAGATCAGATTAATCACAGAAAATAACTGCTCCTTTTGCAAGTCTGAATCAGAAACCTTAAACTATCATCACTTTGACTGCATAAAAATGAAAAGTTTTCAGAGAGATTTTGAACCTTATTTTACTCTCTTTCAAAAGAATTTATACACCTTACATTGAAAGATGTTAATGTGGATATTAAAATCACACAATGCCCTCAACTTAATTATTATAATTCAACTGATAGCTAAAATATATTAATGGGATTGTAGAAGAACTCAAATAATTATTACCCAATATAACTAGCTTCAAATTGAAGGTTAAAATATGTTTAAATGTTAAGGTGGATTTTGTTCAAAGCTCAAAAAATGAGTGCAAAACATTATTTACTAAAAATGTACTCACAGCACAGTTATGTTTTGAATCTTATTTAAAACATCTCACTGTAATTCATTTCTCTAGATGGCTCTGCCATTAAATCCCAAAGCATTCTTAAAAAAACCTTGTCAAACCTCATAAAAATAAGAATGCTTCATGAGTGCATTATTGTGTTTTCAAATATGGATAACTTCAAGCTCAAGTTTTTCTTGTGGGGTCAGCATGAGCTAAAGCATCAAGAAATTCTTCTTACCTTTATTCAAAATTTCGCCATGCTGTGAGTTTTTTGGGTAACTTAATTTTTGCCATTATTGCTGGAACGTTCAGCAGAAATCATCTTAAATTTGTTGCATGAGAATTGTAAGTAGCTTATTAACCCTTCACTGCCCAAGAGTGACTTAGAGATTTTACTCTGTCTAACGTCAGACAATTTTACTCATCAAAGGGAGACCCCTTGGGCAGTAAAGGGTTAAAGTAGTTCAACCTGGGGTAATTTATTAGAAGTAGTATCTTGATTAGTATTAATTATTTCATTTAATTAAAACAGTAAGTTTTACAGCCCTATTGATGTAAAATGCTTTTCTTTTCACTCAAGGAACATGTTCATTAGTAAGTGTTTTCTCACAACATAAATCCTGTGTTAAATAATTTTATTGAGAAGTTTACTAAATTCTTTAGCAATGAAATCAAGCCAGTGAAAGCTAGACCTACTACATACATATGGCAGACAGGCTGTTTTGTGAACTTGCATGCAGTAAATAAACAAAAGTCAACAAATGAGCCAAGCTAACAACACAGTTAGCATTTAACTCAACCAGTTTCTGTAACACAGAGCAGCTAGTAATTCCAATCCTTCCTGAATCTGATAGAAGTACCAGTCCATTTCAGCGATATCTGCCAGCTGTTCAATTCACCAGTACCCATGTCTTCACATTAATTAGAATCAGCGGTTGAATTAACCTTTTCAGTGGGAAGGCAACTGGTGTTAACAGGCAAGTTTTTAACAGAACTCAGTTAAAAGAAAACACTTTCACCCAGGGGGTCAAACCAGATGGGTAAAATTGTCCTCACAGCATGGGTTAATAAAACCCATGCAGTAGAGGTGGAGGGAGTCACTGTGAAAGCAAAGAACACCACACAGTGACACCAGCTGGGGGCTTTGGACGCCCCATCTGAAGTCCAGTGCACTAACTACATGGCTACCATGCCTCTTACTAAGTGAACAAACTTACGTCAAATTAAACTTGAAGTTGAACTGGCAAGTGGCTCCAACAGGCGCTTGCTGTCCCTTCTCATTGTAAAATGATAAACCAAGCTGTATGATCTTCAGCAAGTCCACATTACACCTTAGAAGTTGATACTGATAATCTGAAGTGCTGCGAAACTCTCCTATGGGTCGTGCGACAACACCTGGAAATTCTGTGTCCTAGGATTCAGAAACAGTAAAGTTGTTAGTATTTGTGTGCACCAGTAATAAGCAAGCCTATCAAAGGATAATCAATAAACTGTAGTGATAAAAAATAGTAATGTGTAGAGAATTTCTTCATCTGTTAGTCAAAAGGACCTCATAATTCAAGGCATTTCACACCATATTTTCAGTACAACAGTTTGTCTGAACATTAATTTTCTCCAGAGGGTGAAGTAAAGTGCTGATCCATACCAGTTTCCGCTGTTTTACTGAAATCAGCCAGATTTTTCAGATGGCACAGAAATCCAGAAAAAGGGAACTTTACGCCCTGGCCAAATGTACCGGCAAGTAGTCGCAAGTGGATGCAAGTTGAACTTGCATCTAGAGACTTGCCTTGGGTGACCAAATGGACTCACACGTTTCCTTGCAAGTACATGCAAGTCACAAAAAATAAACATTTTAAGGCAAACTATCCTCTCTTCCATAGGTTAATGGATGTCACTCGACTTGCATTGACTTGGGTTGGGTGGGCAAATGGTAAAAAACTTGCTTTGGCTTGCGTGCAAATTTGATCTCAACCAAAGTGATAAGTGATAAGTCATCGCAAGTGCAAGCAACTCACACAAGCCCTAGCCAAACAGACTTGCAAGCAGACCCAAGCTTTCAACTTGTGTCTACTTGCAACTCTGTTTGGCCAGGACATTAGCGAGTTAAAATCCAAAACATTTCCAGGGGAGCATGGCCACAGGCCCCTCTAGATGCTTGCGCCTACAGCTCTTGTTGTTTGGAAAAATGGTCCCCATTTATGCTAGATCAACACCTGCCAATTCTAGGAAACATCATCATGAAAATGCGATATTAATAAATGCACTTGTATGAGCTGCCTGCATCACACATCTAAGCACAATTTGATAGACAAAGTAGACAAGCTTGATCTCTTAGATATTTTGTCTCAATTAGCTGTTTCACTATCTAGAGATTGATAACCTGGCTGTCTCAAGTGTCATATTACCCATTGTCTTGAATGCCAATGTAAAAATAGGGCAGCCAGGTAATAATTATTTATGATAATGTTGAATACAAGTAGAGGTGTGATTTTCAATGCGAAAACCAAAGGGTAGATTTGAACAGTTTTTCCACCTTTGCTGCAGATAACAAGCTTACAAATCATGACAAATATATGGAAATCAAACCTAAATCCTACTCAACATTGTTTTGTGCGACAAAATAAATCATAGGAGATTTAGAAGCATGTATAAAATCCTGGGACAATTGCAATATCACAAACATTGATATGACTTTTTGCATAGACCAAGCACTACAAGCTCCTTGAGTCACACTGTCCAAATCAGTCATAGCAAGGTTAAATTATCGATTAACCACTTGACTATCTCAAATGTCAAAACCTTAACATCCTTACCATAGCAACATATGAGTAGTTTTCTACTATGTCTCGAATTTTGGCGAACTCTTCCTCCATGTTATTTTTCCAGACATCTCTGATGTTGAAATTCGTCACATTGGATGGCATTTTGTTGAAGTCACTACGAACCAACCAATACTCTCACCCTGGGTTAACTCAAGCTAACTCTATGCATACGTAAATCCACTTTCGATCCTTGCAGGATAGTCCCTGCACTCCGAGAAACACGATCTGAAAAAGAAACGAACACAAAGACGTCCAAATAAGAATTATAACAGCACCGTGTTTAACAAATTCGAATTTCGCACGGTGAAGAGATGATGATGATGTTGTCGCGATTAAATTAGAATAAAGTGCTTACTTCCAACCTCCCAAACTGGCTAAAGTGCAAAACTAAATAAAAAAAATATTGAATTGAACGCATCCAAATATTACTCTCTTTCAGTTCTCGTTCGTGTACACAAGATGGCGGACTGCGCATAATTCGATTAGTCAATAGCGCATCCAATTTTTGGGAAAACCGCAATAATTAGGCACTCCACGAGATCTGGGAAGGAACTCTGGAGCGACCTGTCGCAAAAGAAAAGTTTGGCGGGAACAGGGGGAAACTTTGTATACCCCAAAACATGGCCATGTTCATGAAAAATTCCAATGTTTTAGAAACTTCAAGATTTAACACCCTCGAACTCTTGTTATAAACATTTTGAAACGATCTTGCCGAATTTACTTTTAGGGAAGTGTGAAACAGTGGTTGTAGTTATGCAGGGCGCCTTGTAATAATATAACATTGCTATTGCCGGTTTTCACATGACGTCACTAAAATCTAAACCACAAAAGTATTGATCCTCCTGAGATTTTACTTTCATGATGTATAAGAACAGCCGAAAACTAATAATCATGTAAATTTTCGCTCTGAATGGGTTATTGGTTTTGTGATAGACTCCGCTTGATTCTCTAAGCTTTTGTACCACTCGGGAGAGCTGTCGTGTTGGTTAAAAAAGTGACTTATTTCGGCGAATTTGGCTACCTAGAACACTTCATGCATTAGAAAAAGTATTATTTTAATGTTTTTGAATTCCTAGAGAGAAATTCACGCTTTTGTAGTAAAACTCAGTGGCAGATGTTTCTGTACGTTGGATTCCGACTGCCATTTCTCAGCATACTTTGTTCAAGAAAAATTGCTGTGACCTGAATCTTGGCAAAGTCTTTGCATATTTACATTTTTATCTATTTTGAATGGCGTGACACTGAAAACCAGCAATAACTACTTCGGAAAATTTTTGCCTGCTTTACCACCACAGGCTCATTCATTTTCCTTGTAAAAAGGAACATTTCCTACGACTGCGGGAACTTTTTACAAAATAGAACAACAATTACACCCCCTCCACGGAGATCCAATCTGCGCCACCTCCCCGCAATGTTTGGTTTGTTAAATGCTTAATCCGTCATGTAAGAAACATTAAGCGCATGTTTCTCAAATGGCTACTTTTGTACCAATTGACTTCACTCCAACATTCCTACTTTGGTGGGTATTTAAGAGAAATTCCTGAAATTTAGGGTAATCAAAGAACAGTAGAGTTGTGATGCACTAGAAACTGTGATAAACTGAAGTCTTTGAACAAATTTATTTTAAGATTTATTTTTAATGATTCATTGTCTAGTTATGATGAACTGTTGAAGAAAGCAAAGATAACACCCTTGTGCATTGGAAGACTTCACAAATACTTTTTTTCTTGGGCCATCGTAATTCGATCAAAAATAAGACACAAACAGCAGTGATAAACATGTTGAACTTGTACATTTTGATTATGACTTGACGTTTCAGACATTTTCAAAAGTGCAAGTGAAGTATGATCCTCGCAGTGAATTTTCCAATTTAAGCAACTGGAAAGAAGAAGCCTGAAAAAAAAAATCAGGGCTTCAACGGGATTCGAACCAATGACCTCCGCGAATACCGGTGCGATGCTCTACCAACTGAGCTATGAAGCCACACATTGGTAGCATGGTCAAATTATCGAGTTCATATTTTCCCGTGCAGTGAAGTTATGTGATGTATATATGAAATAATTCATATTTGAACTGCGGTTATAAATGCAAGTGAAGTATGATCCTCGCAGTGAATTTTCCAATTTAAGCAACTGGAAAGAAGAAGCCTGAAAAAAAAAAAATTCGAACCCACGACCTCCGGATTAAATCTACCGTCTCTCTGTGTGTTCATAGTGCCGCGTAGCACTATGAACACACAGAGAGTAACATCATTTGTGTTTATAGTGAACACAAATGATGTAACAGAGAGTTAACTCATAGTGCTACGCGGCACAACATTCATATGTACCCTTACTTTCTCTTCGCCGCGATTCACCATCTAAATCAACCCCGACTTTCTCTGTCCGACCTCGTAGCTCAGTCGGCAGAGTGACGGTAGATCTAATCCGGAGGTCGTGGGTTCGATTCCCACCGAGATAAAAAGATTTTTTCTTTACCTCGTGTGCTTCCCTGATTCCCTTTACTAGGGCTAACGCCCAGTGGGTTATTCATGGGATAAATTAGCACTAAAATTTACACTTCAGAGTTAAGTATAAGACATGGACTGCGGACTACGGACTGGGTATAAAACACGGACTCCGGTATAAAACGCGGACTAAATCTTACGGACTGGGTATAAAACACGAAGGAACGTTATACAATGAATAAATTCTCGTACGAACGTCTTCATGATAAAAATACCCCGTGTTGTAATAACTCTTTTTTTTTTTTTCATTTTTTTCCCCTTCCTTTTCCATGGCGATATTAAGGTGTGCAGAACTGCCGTCCTTGTGTAATGGCGTTTTTTTCTATTTATCAACTTTTTGTTCCTCATTTTTTATGTGTATTATCGTATGAATAAACAGCGGGACACCGGGCGAGATACGTCGTTCGAATTCTCCTCAATTCTCTCGACTGTTGATCTTTCAAAACATTTAATCATGGCTTGAATCATTCGAAAATTCATACAGCGCGTCAATTTTGTGACTTTCAGTGTCTTCTATTTCATTTTCGGCAATAGAGTACAGTATGGTTAAACCGGTATGAGCGGGCATTTTCGGGAAATGAGACTTCTATAATTACAGGTAGCTTCTATTTTTATCATGAAGACGTTCGTACGAGAATTTATTCATTGTATAACGTTCCTTCGTGTTTTATACCGAGTCCGTAATGCTCGGTCCTCGTTTTATACCCAAGTCCGTATTTTACACCCAGTCCGTAATGCTTAGTCTGCGTTTTATACCGGAGTCCGTGTTTTATACCCAGTCCGTAGTCCGTAGTCCGCAGTCCATGTCTTATACTGACCCATTCACAGTTGAGTGATTTGGATTTGGTGTCGGTGTGAGTGATTTGAATTCGGTGTGAGTGATTTGAATTCGGTGTGAGTGATTTGAATATGGTGTGAGTGAATTAAATTTGGTGTGCACTTGTGGGCCACCGTAGAAACTTGCAAAATATGTTTGTTTGAACCTCAAATCTTGTTTTTTTAAAAGAGCAGGACCTGTTGGAGTCAATGCTTTAAAATAAAACCTCCAAAGGCTGTGATTGGTTGCCATAGCAACCATTATCAGTAAAATCTTAAAAATTTATATTTTTTCTTCATGAGTACAATTGCACGCAATTGATCTTTCTTCACCATATTTAAACAAACTTTTCGGTCCATTTTGAGCCGATGATGTACCACCTTAATTGAACGATCTTCCAATTTAAGGCGAGCGAGGCTTGACTTATCGAGCTAAAAACATAGTTTTATCACAATTTACTGGAGGTATTACCGCTATGTCTTAATACAGAATGAGGGGCCTAAACTCAAAAAGAACTACGCTGGGACGAGTGGGTGGAATGTTCTTCCGTTGCCCATCTGCACAACTCCAAATTTGTCTTCTTCTTTTCAAAATAGGGTTTAAAACTTCTTATTGTGACTGATCGACATATTTAAGGACGGTGCCTACTTTTGTTAGTGCACTCACGTTCTGCGCACACGCAAGCAATGGTTTAAGCGCGTGCGGTGGGGTTGACATTGACGCAATCAACTACGCCACCAAGTACACGACTAAAATTAAAGCAAAATTTTCCTACTGTGACCAAATAAATTTCAATGAATCTTTACTTAAACCACGAACACCAGAATAGCAGCATATCGGTAATCAATAAATGTTAACGTCTTCCAGCTGAAAACCTAGCTGTTGTCTTTTGAAAATTACACTGAAATCCAACTGTAAACATGTACCTGCAGACTGCAGATGGCGTAGTGCGCGCGCAAATTAGCGCGTGTACGTGCACAAAGAAAGAAATTTCCCTCAAGCTAAGCTCGATAGCGAATTAATAAATACTCGTTTTCTGTTAAACGGGCATGGTGACCTATATTTTTTATTGCATATTAAAATAAATAGATAGGACCCTGCGCGCGCTCTGATTGGTCAAAAACCTATGTTTTACCAGAATATAAAACATAGAAGAAGCGTGTTTTATAGTTTTGCGCGTGTAAAATCTATATTTTAAAGCAAATGAAGAAGTCTAAGCCGTGCATTACACTGTGATAAAACACTCCGGTCATTTGACAACACTTGAAAAATGTACTCGCCTGCGGCTCGTGTTTTCTATATTTTCCTCGTGTTCTCAAATGACATTAAGGGAAGGCTTTAGCTCTTGAATGAACAAAGTCTTTTTAATTTTGCAGTTAAAGTCAGTTTTTCCGGACGCTAAAATGTCAAAATGATCCCATTTAATGTCGTGACCAGTGGTCTTCATTACGAGACCAGACAAAGGAAATGGCGTTGTCATCGTTAGCAGACTTGATTATCTTAATAAAATGAAGAAGTTGATTTCTGAAGGTACCAAATTCAAACAATTAAAGCAGAATCCAACCATAGCTTGATTACTCCTCATTATGTTTATACACGTACTGCTGCAGATCATATTTCTCAGTCTAGGTTCCAGACCTCTTTTGTTTACGATATATATATATAGTTTTCAAAAAATTGTAACCGTCAACACGTCACTTTTGAAAATGTATGTTGACTAGCATACGAAACATTAGGTTCTATATAAAAATGCGTTGGAATACAATGTTTATCACCGCTGTTTGTGTTATTTTCTTAGGCTTCTTTATTTGTTAAATAATAGTATACATACTATCTTCCTTAATTAGAAAAAACTAAACAATTTTATCGGAAGGAAAAAAAGATATAGGTGAAAAAGTGCACAAAACCGTTACTCCGTGAGGCAAATTATGACGGCGAAAATAACGACTCTACGAGCGCTTTACGTCCACGTCGTTTTAAAGAGTGTGATGTTTCCACAAATTTTATATGATATTGTTCTATAAGCTCGACACTTTTTACCTGTCAAGTTTTTCCCCAATATCAAAGTTATTATTCTAGCCAATCCCAAAGGACACAGACAATCCAGTGAACCAATCAAAGCTCGAAGTCAAAGCGCGGGAAAACTTGTGCAAACGAGCCAGGATTTGTTTTGGTTTCACTGACCTCTGATTGGATGAAAAGCTGGCGCGAGTTATTTTAGCCAGTTGCGTAACATAGTTGATGTAAAACCAATTTCTTTTCAACACTCAAATAAATACCGCTCTAACGGTTGCATGATGCATATGCATTTTGAACAGTTGCAGCGTGCACTTGGTCTCTTTGAGCATTTAACTCAGATCCTAACATGCGATTCTTGAACAGTATCAAAATTCTCAAATATTCCGCACGGAAGGAACGGTTCATGATGCCGTATATGACGGGGTTGAGCGAAGTGCTGGCAAATCCAAAACAAGTGTAACTCACATACACTTGTCGTTTAAGCTTCCAGTCAGCGTTTATAAAGTCGATCATATCAATTACCATAACAGGAGTCCAGCAAGTTAGAAAACCTATCACAACGACTAGAAGCATATAGGTAATGTTTACTTCCTCTACTGACAGTCTTAACATGCCAGACATGTCTGTAGGCTGTTCTCTTAGAGGGTGGATCCGTGATTGTTGGAATGTTGCATGATTATGCCTCCGCACAGCAATGAATACTCTTGTGTAGCAAGTTACGACAATAATGAGAGGAACGAGGATATAAACGAGAACTAGATAAGCTCCGTAACCTTCATACAAGCTTTCAGCGTCGTGCGCACAGAACACCTTTCCACTGTGAAAGAAAAACTCGTGTCCAGCTGCAACGTACGGAAGAGGCGCAAAGAAAGCCATTATCCACAGAATCACGATTGTCACTTTTGTTGTCTTCATGTTGAAGAACTTCTGATACAGCGTGCGCGAACGAACAACTCGAAAATACCTGTTTACAGCGGTCACTGCTAAAGTTTGTAACGACACGGCGCACATCAGAAGAATCCAGAATCCTTGAAGCTGGCACACAAAGTTGTTAAACGGCCATTCTCCAACGATAAGAGAAGCCACTGAAAATGGAATCCCCAGCAAAGACATCAAGAAGTCGGAAACAGCCAAAGTTATAATGTACATGTTTGGAACAGCTCTGTGAAGATTCGGGTTTTTAATGACGGCCATTCCAAGCAGAAGGTTGCCGGCTAAAGAAACGAAATTAATTGACAGCATAAAAAAGCATTCTGAAACTCTTGTAAAAATGGAGCGGTGCTTTAACTCCCATGCGAAGGTGTCAGTGGCTGTTGAGCTTTGATTCAAACCGTTAAGAACTTGGAAATCCGGCATTCTGAACCCGTTTCAGAGTTACAGAGTAGATCAGGTTGTGCAATTACTGTTTCAACATTCAACTGCGGTAAATGAAAGTCAGGTTTCTGGAAGCTTGTTGTTTTGTAGTACTTAAAAGGCTTCCGTCATTTGCATTCCTAGCCTTTAGGAAATATCCTGTCACCCGTTCAGTTTGAGTTAATAATCTCGACCAATCTCATCCAACAGTAAGTGCAAATGAAGGCCTACGAAAAGATAACATTTACCGAAATGATTGAGAAGGGAAAGATTGCCCTGAAGATTTAATTGACGTGAGATCAGTTAGTTCTTCAGCGCTTTTTCTTGCGGAAAACGGCCCTTGAATTTGATGTGAAGTATTAAATGTAAAGCTTTATATTTGTTTTATGAAGAAGTTGTTTTCTTAACTTGAAAGCTTTACTTATTGCCGTCATGTTAACACTTTTCCCTGGAAAAAAATGAAAATAATCTTTAGCTACCAACATGTCTTTGTTATATATACTCTATGGAAAGTTTTGAAAAATCAATTCACAAATACTCATAACATGCATATTTGACAACCCCTGCTAAATAATTGTTATATTTTTCCTGCCTCAGAATTGTGTCATTTCTGATATTTGCTTTTA
The DNA here is from genome assembly GCA_022496165.2 of Catalaphyllia jardinei. Lineage (NCBI taxonomy): Eukaryota > Metazoa > Cnidaria > Anthozoa > Scleractinia > Caryophylliidae > Catalaphyllia > Catalaphyllia jardinei. The sequence continues at coordinate 27,148,174 of CM042754.1, read as the reverse complement.
TACAACATTGCACCATCGCTGTTTTGTTGCAGTGTGTAAATTAAGTACTTTTTGTCACGTAAAAACAAATTACTTTTTTAATAACACTTAAAAGAACTGACTCACTCCGTTATCAGAGGTTGTCTCGGCATTGACATCTTTTTTATCTCAGTGCTTAGTTGTTGCTTCTCATAAACTAGTCATTAAAATACTCAGAAGGGTTTACAGTATTTTGTTTTGTTTCAGGAGGGGCCCTTGGTACATTAGAAACAATGACAAAAATGAGAAAAAAAGGCTTACAAAATGATTCAGTACTGTCTTAGGCTAATTGCTATTTTTTTTAAATTTCTTTGCACGAAAATTACAAAGTTGCAAGTCAAAGTTAATCCATTGTTTGGGGAAAAATAATTAACAAAAATGACCCCGAGACAGTTCCTGTTCATTTGACGACTGTGCTTTATCATGTCGTGTCTGGTGTTAGTCTCTTTTAATCATATGTGTAAATATGTTATTATTACGAGGTGACGTCATCAGAATAGTTCGGATATAGAAATCTGTTTGTCATTTGAAATATGTTTTGCATTTTTCACATCAGAAGCAATTGATAATACAAGTTTACCAACTGAAAACGAGAGAAACCGTCGCTAACAGCAACGCTTAACACAAACGGCTGCCTTTTCTTTTGGTCTTGTACAATGGACGAAAAAAGTCGGAAAAGATGAGGTGTGGGTTGAAGCCAGAAGTTTAAGGACAGCATGGGCTGGACTATAGGTTTGTTTTTGGACATGCGTTTTATTGTCTTGTTTGTCACCGAGTTTGTGTATTATTTCTTATTAGACTATAGGCTCCTGCAAAAATTGATTGTAAAAATTAAAAACAAGACAACCAAAATTCTTTAAAGGATTAATTTTAAAAAACCGAATAAAGACGACTCACCAATTCTCCCGGGTACCAAATTTGGAAGATCGCGTACTTTCTTAATTATAATTTGTAATTTGCGGATCACATGTAAGAGCTTGGAAGGTAATCTCAAGTCTCCCCTTCCTCGATATAGGCTTGCTCTCCTTGAATAAGTTCACATTTCTTGTCTTCATCAAGGTTTAATTCCTACATTTCAAATTTGCAGACTTTTTCGACGACTCATCGTAATGTCCCAAATTGAGCCTGTCTACTCGGTTAGTTCTCGGTGCACTTAGAACTATGGGACTGTAACCCCGCGTTCTCGTTTTCCCGCTCCTTTTAAGCGAAATCCAACAGGCCATGTCGCAAATAAACCACTTATTAAGAATACCCTGCCTCGCGCCCAGATCGAAATGGGCAATCACAGCTGTTAAAACTAACCAATCACAGCAGAGCATGGTGCTTTATCAGACGCAGTGGGACTCATAGTCTATAAGAGCATGTCGTGGAAAGGTCGCGATCTTGAACACAAGTGACTACACCGTAAGACAATCGAATATTTTTTTTAATTATTGCACTGCATCACGATGACAGCCACAACCTTTTTTGTGACATTAAAGGTTACCTGGAAATGCTCATTTTTGAACTCAGAGTGCAAAGTCTTTTAACGTGGTGCCAAAACTGTTCCACAGAGTTTTTTTTTTTTTGCAAAAAATATATTTTTAAGGTATAAGACCCCCTTAACTACCAGTAGAAAGACAAAAAGAAAACACGAATTCAGTATCGTTTTATCTGCAAGTCAAAGCTACATTATTTAATATTACCAGGAACTGTTTGTCCTGAAACAGTTTGAACTTCACACTGCTTCTGCGATCTTAAGAGACACTTCTTCAAGGATGACAAAATTCTGAAATATTCCGCGCGGAAGGACCGATTCATGATGCCGTATATGACGGGGTTGAGCGAAGTGCTGGCAAATCCAAAACAAGTGTAACTCACATACACTTGTCGTTTAAGCTTCCAGTCAGCGTTTATAAAGTCGATCATATCGATTACCATGACGGGAGTCCAGCAAGTTAGAAAGCCTATCACAACGACTAGAAGAACATAGGTAACATTTACTTCATCTACTGACAGTCTGCCTTCGGTCGGTCGATCTTCCTGGTTTCTTCTAAGTTGAAACTTAAGGTTGTGTTTGCGAACCGCGATGAAAACTCTTGTGTAACAAGTTATTATGATAATTAAGGGGATGGCCACATAGACAAGAACCAAATAAGCTCCGTAACCATGAGAAAGGCTTTCAGCGTCGTGCGCACAGAACACTTTTCCAGCGTGAAAGAAAAACTCGTGTCCAGCTGCAACGTACGGAAGAGGCGCAAAGAAAGCCATTATCCACAGAATCACGATTGTCACTTTTGTTGTCTTCATGTTGAAGAACTTCTGATACAGCGTGCGCGAACGAACAACTCGAAAATACCTGTTTACAGCGGTCACTGCTAAAGTTTGTAACGACACGGCGCACATCAGAAGAATCCAGAATCCTTGAAGCTGGCACACAAAGTTGTTAAACGGCCATTTACCAACGATAAGAGAAGCCACTGAAAATGGAATCCCCAGCAAAGACATCAAGAAGTCGGAAACAGCCAAAGTTATAATGTACAAGTTTGGAACAGTTCTGCGAAGATTCGGGTTTTTGATGACTGCGATTCCAAGCAGAAGGTTTCCGGTGAAAGAAACAAAGTTGATCAGCAACATAAAAAAGGATTCTGTTACTCGAACGCCAGTTGTGCGGCTTTTTAACTGCTGGGCAAAAATTTCAATCGTGGTCAATGTAGAGTTCATGACGAAGCCGTATAGTACTATTCTGCTTAAGCCCTGTGTTATACCTGAGGTTAATACTGTCCAGTTCCTTATGTATTCACGATTCACAGCCAAGGACTTTTGCATTTCACGCCTCACAAAATACACGTAGTTACTGCCTTCCCGAGCGTGATGAATGCAAATGATATTCCTCCACGATACGAAACTGATATTTCGTACTTCTTACCAAACGAGATACAAAGATGATCAGTGTCGCTTTTCTGTTTCTTTGAAAATAAAACACTGACGATTCATTTTCTCTTTTCTGAAGGGAATCGTTACAAAACTGATATATTTCGTTTTTTAGTTTCTCCTTAAATTTTGAAACTGCGATTTTATCGTTTATTGGTCTCTACGTAAGTTATTCCTGCCAAGATTCGGTCCGTGATAGTGAAATAAAACAACGTACTATTTGTTAAACACAAATGAAGTTAACGCTCTGTTTTTTTTTTGTGCTGACGTTCGACCAGAAATTATTTTTTCTTTGCCGGAAAACCCGAATTCAGAGCTTCCTTTTAGATTTCCATTAACTGAATATTGAGCAAACAGTCAGTGAGTTATTGCCCTAATTAATATTTCGACAATATCAAACCTTTCTAAGACTTCCTTCCTTTGACTGTCTGAAAATAAAGCTTTTCAAGACGTTGCTATGGTTATCAATAAACTATCTTTTGAAACGACGGCCATTTTTATCACATTTTCTGGCTAAGTGAAAGGTCTTTGGTAATAGCTTTTGCTTGCACGATGAAGTTGATCGAGGCCATTGATCATTGATGTCATGGGTTCCTGGCAACGTCATTTTGAATTTTCAGACTCTAGGCAAAAAGAACTAGTGACATGGAAATTAAACAGGAGCCTGCAACTCCCATAATAAACCAATGCACGGCATTTTTAGAGACCAGTCTATTTTTAGATATTTTCCTGCGAAATAGGCCAGTCCCAGTCTACATGAGGACGCTTTGGAAAGGATAAAACAATGCCTCACGTAAACATGTCAGCATCGTGTCGACATATCAACATTAGTCCGTGCTTGTGATTGCAATTTGTCACTGAGGTTCCTGTGGGGATAAGAATTCGAGATAAATTCAAACTAAAAATAGATCGGTCTCTGAAAACGCCGTGACAGGAATATGGGGTAGTTGCAGGCTCCTGAAATTAATGACAAAAGAATTCAGGACAATCTTTAAAGTTGAGAAAGAAAAAATAAGCAGAGGTTTGCCTTCTTTCCGCCACATCTTCACCCCTAGTGGAGTTATTTGTTCTAGAGCAATGTCACCAATGACAGAATTTGCTATCTGAATTAATATTTGTGAAATCGTGCCTTGTGAGTTCTCTTGATCAATATTCTTCTCCGAGAGGATCCGTGAGTGATTCCGGAAGTATGGCATGAATAACCTCGCTGTTGTGCATGCCATACTTTCACTTGAAGACCGCCCCCGGCAAACGCTTTTAATGAAGATCGTCGAAATTGAGCAATCCACAGGTATACTGCTTTACAATACCGTTTTTATTGGTCGTACAAATAAAGTTTCATGTTGTGGTCGCTAGCTGTTTGTTGCCGTGATCCTGGTTTGTTTGTTTTCACTTTTGTTCGGATAGGCTTGGCTACCTGCGTGTTGTGAGCTAGAGCGTTATTTTATGTCGTATTACTGACATTGAAAATTTTTCCTGGCGAAAAGGTCTTGATGTGCTAAGATCTAGTTTATTAGAGCCTTTGCTGGAAGGAAACCAGCTTTAAAATGCGAAAATCTAAATCCAAAAATCTGGCCCAACACATCACGAATCAACACAGCGAACTTTCCCTTGAGCCCATTCCACGACGGCCAATTTGGGACGAGAATGGCTTACACATAAAGTCAAGATTCAGTGTGCATTACAGAGGGGTGGTTTAACGATCGCACATGCACATTTCTTTTGCATAAATTAACAGGAAAAGAATGTTAGAGGTAAAATCAAAAGGCCCTGGGAACGAGGTTGAGGTAAAATCTCACCTGATCAATGAATTTGGATATGTATTCAGAGTCATTGTTTTGCTGTGTGATGTGACGCGCTGCTTTGGAACATAATCGAGATTATTACACATCAGACTCACTATGAAAAACCTGATTGGTCGAGAGCATTCAATCAATTCACAATATCTTGTGAACTTGACATGATAAATGCAATATCTGCTGCAGATATTGCATTTATCATGTCAAGTTCAACGTCTGCCTTGTTACGAAGCCCCTTGGAGTGTTCTCCTCAGAAACAAAATGGCTGAACGCCTAATGAATGCCTATTGTTTAAAAAATGTATAGTAAAACAATTATTGAATAGCGAAGCGCACAGTTTCTAAAAGTAGATTACATCTCCAGAGACCCCCTACATGACTCAGACAAGAATTGCAGTTCTGTAGAAGGTTTTGTATGAGCGCGTTGTCTTCTAGACCAGAAAATCCGGCAAAAAAGGAAAGATTGGTGGTCTAAGATTTTGGAAATAATGTCATAAAGCGAAAAATAATGTCATAAAGCAAACACTGCTGCCGTGGGTAGTGTAAAACAGACTCCGAGGTGTCCAGAAAAGAGCATAAATGTCACAAATTGCACGAGGATCTTAAAAAGCCGCAGTGACATGCGGACAGATCCCAGTCCGGCAGTCGAGAACTTTTAGCGAGGCGGTTGCGACTAACCGATCAGAATACTTCTCAGTGAAACGTGTCACGAAGAAACCTATCTGTTGTTTATCCTGTTCTTTAAGAGAAGACTGATCTTATGCTAGAAATTCCCAAACTCGACCAGCCGAGCAGCCCGCTCTACAGAGCAGAATTTTGTGTACTGTGCAATTTGGAGGACCATGATATTAATAGAGCCATTTATTCGACCGCATAAACAAAGCTGTGACCGTAAGCAGATCTCAACTGCATATATTTCATAGCTATATGCTTGGTGCGATACGTGCACTAAATAGCGCAGCGAGTAAAACTGTTTTTTATGTGTGAAGATGGAGCGGGCCAGTTTCATCACGGCAGCGAATCGGATCTACGGTTGTTTGTTTATGAGTTACTTTTTTATTTGGCTTGCCGACTTTCTTGTGGGTGATGCACCTGAATGCCGGGTACAATAATAATAATATTTTTCTCTGTCATGGAGGTAAGGAGAGTGTTCGTAAACAGTCTTCATACATGAGTAGCCCATCATATTTTGCCGCCTTCCTTCAAACTCCGTAATTTTATTATTCTAAGGTACATGTTGTGGGTTTTCTCCAACATTTTAAACTAGAGAGGCCATCAAATTGCGAAATTAGTCGCTGAGTATTGCGTGGAAGAGTTTTCGAGCGCCGTTGTTCCATACGTCGCTCTCAATGAAGTAGCCCATGAAATGGTTTGTTTGTCTGAGTCACGACGGGGGGTAAATTTTCGTGACGTCATCTGTGCGCTTCGCTCTTCGGTTTTCGCATGATATCAATAAATTATCAAAACCTCGTGTCTGTATTATCTGCCTCAGCCTTCGGCTTCGGCAGGTAACACAAACTTCGGTTTTGATAAATATCATCATGCTCAACCTCATCCAATAATTGTTTATTATTTGTTGCACACTGAGATTACCAAAAGTCACCTAAATAACTATATTTGTCAGCAATGTGGCATGAAAACAAGTACGGTGACCCCCTCTTTTCATTACGTTTTTAACATCTCCTTGTACTGTAACGACAGCATACCAAGTTTCATCGGAAATCTAGGGCGTGTTCTTCTACTAAGGAATCACCTTAAAAAGCCTTCTTAATTTCTTCCTTGCCGACACGACATCTGAATGCATTTTGCAGCAGGTACTAAATTTTGCCACGTATTCTGGGATTTTTCCGAGTCTACGTTTCTCCTAGAATTTACTAGTCCAGTCCATGAACTCTCCTTTCTTCCCGCACTATATAGGGGCTGAACCCGGGCGGGCGAAAGAACAGTCTAGGATAACTTGCATGCGCTTGCTCAGAAAGAACCAGTCCAAAATTACTAGGTCCCAACCACGCTGCTCGCGTCAATGTGTCGCGCAATGCCGTTTTCAGCTCGCGCTCGCGCAATTTCTTTGACGTTGATATTGTGGTAAAAACGTAACTATCGAAATGTGGCCATGGTTTATTGTAGTCTGTACTTTTATCGCATCGACAACGAGTACGCCTTATTACTCTTTTCCCAAACATTTTTTCGTATTGTTTCTGCATATTAAGCGAGTTTGCAAAAGTTTTTTGAAAGGAAAGTCTGACGCCTACAAGTAGCTCATTTGCATAATGCAGCACCTGCACTTTCAAGTCCGAGTCGGTGTTTTCAATCCACGGTAAGGAAAAAGATGGCGACTGGTAAATTTACCTATAATGCTTTGTGCACGAAAACTCTAAAAAAGCGTATAAAAACACGAAGAAAAATTGTAAGTCATTTAAATTCGACAAGAGCAATGCTGTTAGTATAGGAACGACTGCCTTTAAACCATATCTTTCCATATGCCCAGTGGGCCTAGTTTGGTTCGCAAGGTATTGTGGTAAAATGTACAGCCGCCATCTTTTTCCTTATGGTGGATTGTGAACAAATCTTGGCAAAGATCTCTTTCGTTATCTTTGATATTGCGATAAAAAACAAATCGAATGTGGTATAGCGTGGTACTGGTGAAATTCCACTGATTTGGGATTAATTGGCATGTTTTTAATCATTCTGAATGCAGAAATTGTTGCTTGTATATTACCACTCAGAAAATGGCGCCACAAGCCAAATCTGGAAAATACTTCCAAACATGGTTTTTCCCCCGATTTGGGGGAGGGGGGGGGGAAGGGGAGGGGAAATGGCGGCGTTCTGAGCATGCGCATGCAAGTTATCCTGGACTCTTCTTTCGCCGGCTCGGGTTCAGCCCCTATATGGGGCGGTAAGGGACTGGACTAAGAATTTACATAATATTTTATACCAGTAATAGTTATCACTACAGTTGCCCCCGCTTTCTCTTATTTCTGCTGATTAAAAACAATAAAATGGAACTAAAATTTTATATTTTTTGTTAGGTATATCACACATACTTGTAAAGTAACTTAGGCATCTTATTATAAATATGATCCAAAGAATCAACTAAGTTAACTAAATTAACCAACACATTCTGTTCTCATCCGCTATCACATGATATTCTTTACATCATACTCTCACGAAAAGCATTCTGGAAAAAAAAAGATCAAACCACCCTGTTTCTAGTTTGATACTGAAACAAATCATTTGTATTGATATACGAGCAAACATATCCCGAAAGCAGAACAGAAGACGAGATTCTTTCCGAGATGTAAACAGAAGTATTGCGTTACAGTCGCTATACATGCAAATTAGAGTCAAACGAAAACGCCATAAAACATTCACATTCACATTTGGATCCCCGCCAGTCACCCAGCCGTCGCATGGGCTCTACGCCACGTAAGATTACTCAGTAAAAATAAGCGATCCAAATGAACGAGATGCCAAATGTAAAACTGACGATCGGAAGGGTATTTAGCTATCATGTTAGTTGCAACTAAACCACGCTGGCCTCGAATTTCTAGTACCCGGTATACTTCAGAATTTCCTGTTTTTCTCTTCAGGATCTTTGAAAGCGTTTTCAATTTGTTTTCGATCAGAACCTCGGTCATTTCGAAGCGAATTTATTTCATCACGCTAAAATCATAGCGCAGGCCATGTTGTAATAGACAAGATTCGTATACCCCGACGGCCCTGGGGCGAGAGCCTTTTGAGCACGAATGCGAGGCTAATCCGGGGAACCTCGCTCGGAAATACAAAAAGAAACATGTGGAAAATTACAGCTTGGGTACCGGAAAATCAAAACAGCATTATATGCTTCAAGGTTCCGGAACTTATAAGTGATCTGAAGGCAAGAGGAATACCAGTATTAAACAAAAATGCAAAAAAAAAAAAATGTGGTAGGGGTGACAGAAAAGGCTGGAACGGCTACTCCTACTCGTCACGCACACAAGTTGCTTACTTTCTACTATTTGCAATTCTGTTAGTTTATGACATTTTTTCAGGGAGAAAATTAAATGATCTTCAAACTGTGGACACCACTATCGCTAAAGTAAAATGAAAAGCTGGTCTTTAGACCGAAGGTTTGATGTTTTTGACTCAACACGAATGTGGAAGTTTTGGCCATTTTAGCGATCAAAGAAATGTGCCGGCGACTGAGAAATATATTTACTTGTAGTTTCCCCAGTATCTCCCCCCTTTTGGTGGAAAGCGATATCAGATGGTCATCAAAGACTAAACCGAACCAGTTCAGTAAATTTTTTTGACAAAATAGCTAAAAAGTGTTTCGCTTCAGATTGGGGATATTGACTCCCGACTGACTTGCAAATCGCAATCTCCTGTGAATCTTCCCGGTAACTCCTACTAAATGGTTTTGCATGTTCGCTTAATTAAGGTGTTCCTCTAACCTGCAGATCACTTACAAACTCCAGAGACTTGCAACTTTCAATGCTTTTTTGGTTTTCCGGCTCCCAAGCTGTAATTTTTCTCATGTTTCTTTTATATCCGAGAGAAGGTCCCCGCATTAGCCTCGCATTCATGTTCAGAAGGCTCTCGTCCCAGGGCCGTCGGGGAATACGAATATTGTCTATTGGAGTGTAGTTTTGACCTTGAAATGCTTCTCGAAGGTGGCGAAACCCCACCTAATTACATGTAACTGACACCATTACCCGAGACCACCGTGCGCGCCTAGTTTCATCAAATCGAAACAATTTCCCCTACTACCAACACATTTCTTACTTTCTTCAAATTCCTTGTATTCCTTGTATGTATACACGCGGGGGACCCTAGGGTGCCTCCTCGGGTTTTGGGCTTTGGGCCAAAACCCTGCGGGGGCAAAAATATTTAAGACAGTACGCGCAGTCTCATTGGTCGATAGGCGTGTTTAGCTGAGAGTATGCAAACACGGTTGTCACGTCACGCTTTCCGTGTTTCCCCGGCACAATTTGAAACCATTTTAAAGCCGGTAATGAAGAAAACTTTTCCAAGTTTTGATTTGGGGATTGACCATCTCTTTCCCTCTGACCCGTGGAAAGAAAGCGAAAGAAAGATTTACAACAGTGCTTTCCATGCTTCGATGTTAGTGAGCTAGACGACCTCGTCGACGGAGCTCAAGCATAGACAACAAAATATTATGCAACAAAATACGCAGTAAACGTTTTTCAAGGTAATTTTTGCATTTAATTACTACAATAAAATTCCCAAAATCACATTCTATTTTTTAAAAAATGATGTACAATAAAATTAAACGCAAACTATATGCTACAGACTGCGAATGCGAAATCTGTTCAAAGGTCTCTTGGTTCAAATCAAATTTTACGGCCGGTACACGGCCGATCGGTTGCCGTCTTTTGGCTGTCAAATGTTCAAAAAATGACCATTAAAACTTGGAAAAATGTACCAGACAGCTCACCAGAATGATGGATTTAATGCCCTTCGACTTAACTGCATAAGCTCAACCCTGCCTGCTTGTGCAATGATTCCAAACGTACCAGCAAAACTTCACAGGGCACGATGAGCGATTCAACTTCTCAACCATCTTCTCGGGCTGCCAAATCGGGCAAGTTCGCGGTACTTTCAAGAACGATCAAGCACAGTGATTTCATCTTGAAGTTCTTTCCTAACAGAGTCGTAAATCTTTTGAATATTTCTTCTGTTTTCACCGAACTTTAGGCATTTCTCCCAAAGATTTATAAGGATTCAAAGCTGACAGCGTTCGCTTGCTCGCTGGCGAATTTGGCACGAATTTGGACTTTTGTAACGCGAACTTTCATTGGTTTGTGCGTTATCAGATGCGCGTTTTGATTGGTTAGTAGGAAAGATGATTTCTAGAGCGTGTATTGAGAAAATCTTTTTGGATCAAGAAGTTATAAAACACAATGGGTGCTTACCATTTGGCCAGAAAATCCGGAAATTTCGGTTTAAAGTCAAATGGTAAGGTAATTTTCCGGAAATTCTGTTAGGAAATTGTGGAGTACCCTCAGAGGTACTCCTATTTTTCCGTTCGGAACGGAACGGCGGAAATTTCCTTACCATTTGCTAAACTTTCCAGTTTCCAGGCTCTCATCAGCCGAAAACAATTATAGGAAATCGAGTTGCAAATGGTAAGCGCCATTTCGTTCGGTTGGTTTGCTGATTTTTGGAAAACCCTTACCATTATTCAACGATCGTCCCAACCGGTTTATTCTGACAAATGGTAAGCACCCAATTTCTCTTCATTTGTCGAATTAATTTTGAGAAATATTTTTAAAAGCAATAGAAAACTTTTTTCCTGTGTTTGCATAGCCTGATATAAACACTCGAAGGATTGGGAGAGTTCTCGACAGTAATGCAAACGCTCGACTTCGTCTCGGGTTTGCATAACTGTCTCGAATTCTCCCAACCCCTCTCGTGATTATATCAGGCTATGCAAAAACGGAAAACGTTTTCTATTGCTTGAATCCCAGCATCACAAATAATTTTTATATCACCCGAACATTGCAGCGTGTTGCGATTTTATTCACCGCATCCCGGCGTTCAAAACACATCAACACCGCAACACGGCGGATGTTCCCCTCAACTAAGCTTAGTTATTTTTTTCTTCCTCATTAATGTCACTACACTACTGATTGTCGTTTTTTTTCTTTTTTTCGCATGGTAGGAGAGGTGTCGATATGTCGTGTTTCCATTTCGCAGTCAACTCACGAGTTTTCCTAACGAAACAGTAATATAACGGAATTATAAACTTAATTTGAATTTGAAAGTCGAAAAGACGTCAGATTTGATTTATTGTTTCGAGAGAATGGCCAGGAATTAATATTCCCTCTCCCTTCGCCAGTGGATAAGGCCAGACTTTCAAACTAGCAACTGGTTTAATCGGCGTTAAAACCAAAATGAAATGCAAAACGAAGACGCGGAGAGGTACTAGTTCCCTAGGTTACAATGCAAATATGATTACCACGTGCGTGCACAGGAGCGCATAACACAGAAGAACAATAACCGTAGTTACGTAAGCGAAGGCGAGAAAACAGCGAAAACTATGCGTACAGTTCTGCGTGCAGTAGCGGTATAACAACGGTATAACATAATGGCGTGACTTCCTCTTCCTTCTTCATCTCATATTAATTACGCAGTTCATATTAATATCGAATACGCAGTACATATTAATTACGCAGTTCATATCAATATTAAATACGCAGTTCATATCAATTTAACAAACATAATCTCTAAGATACGCAGGCCGGCGAGAAGGGCGGCTGGATCTCCGTGGGCTTGGACAGCGGGAGGGGGGCGCGGACTGTTCAGGCACAGGATTCGGAGGAAAAACAGGTAAATCTTGACACGGAGTGGAAGATACATCCGGAGGGGTTGTGGAAACGTCTGAATCTTGGCAAGGATGAACTGCTAGAGGACCAGGAGGAGTAGCAAGCTCACCTGGGACCTGTGGAACAGACGAAACTGGAATGTTCTGGGAGGGGGCAGGTTCTTCGTTAACGTTCTGGGAAACCAGATCATCATTGATGCTCTGAGAATTAGGGGATTCCTCGAGGACATCTGCTGGACAGGCATCGTCGTTAAACCGGCGTGGAAGGTTAAATGTGGGGTCCACGTGCTCTGGAACCAGATAGCACTCCGTTCGTTAAACGCGGTAAGAGGAAGAACGCAACTGAGAGCCAACAAATTTCCGCACATTGCACCAGAGGCCATCGACAGATACCACGAGATAACGATCACGAGCGCGATTCTTGGAGCCATCTGATGTGAGGTAGACAAGGTCACCGACGTCAATAGCAAGTGGGGTGGGAGAACTGCGTCCAGGAGCCTTGGATCTCTCACTTGCCGGATGGTTATGAAAGCGAAAGGAGTGTTGCTCCCTGAGTAGCTTGAGGTCGTCAACAGGAATCTGCGAGTTTGTGAACTGGTCGCGTTGGAACCACATCTCTCGGGCGGACAACCCTCTGTTGCGTATACGAGTATTCAGATTGGCGGTTGCGACGGCCAAAGTAAGGGGCGAAATTGGGCCACCCCCAGGACTGAGACGAAGTAATTCGTCTCCAAGCTCGGCAATAGACTTTTCGGCCACTGGGTTCTTGTTAGGGTTCTTGATGCGCCCGATCTCCAGTGCCAGGCCAAACTGTCGAAGGGACTCGTCATTGGACAATGCTCTGAAAGCAGGTGCAGGATCAACCCTTATGACAGAAGGAGGACCGGCTAGGGGGCGTAACTCGAGGCAAAGTCGAAGGAGGCCGATACGAGCAGACTCACGGCGTTCGTCATCTAGCAAGCACGAGGCTGTGTAGGAGGTAGTGGTCTCGCGGACGACAAGTATCAGTTGACGGTAGCGTTTTATAATATCCGCGGCGAATGAGATACCGACACCATCAGGGGGATCAGATGAGGATTGCTCAACCAGAGTAGAAGGAACTTTCTTCAGGGATGAACAAAGATGGCAGCACTGAGAGCACCGGTCCAGCGCTTTGTCAAGGTCCAATGGGTAGAAGTACCTCTGCGTAACCAGCTTCAATTGATGGCGTGAGGGATGGTCCAGTTTCACGTGAAGAGCGGAGAGGAAGCCGTCTATTACTGAACGAGGAATGACAATACACTCGCGTGCAGGCGAGAAAGGCTCGTCACGTCGAACGACAAGGAGGCCATCACGAGAAATTGAAACAGCATTCAAATAACGCTTAACATCCTTGATGTTCGTCAGCTTCTTCGACGGGCGTGTACCTTGCTTAAGATGTGAGTGGACACGCCTAAGGTCAGGACATTCAAGTTGTGTCTGAATCCAAGCTGGGCGACTTGTGAAGGGGAGAGTTGCGTGGCCCGATAGCACATCCTGAGCGGTAATCTGACGAACAGTCAGGTCCTCAGCTCCCGATATGAACGAACAGATCTGGCAGCGAGGGTCGTCACAGGGAGGAGCGTTACGACTGCAAAGTCGGACGGAAGGTTCGCGGAGCCGGATAAGTGAAGTAAGGAAACTTGATAACGGCTAACAGTTGACAGGAACGAAGTAACACGCGGGCTGGAGGAGAACTGACCACGACATAACTTCTCAAAAGCCTGAACGCAAGGCTTGCTGTCCGTCAGGACGTACGACTTAGGCTTGGCTTGAATTATGTAAGGGGCAAAGTGTTTAACGGCTGCAGCGATTGACAGGGCTTCTATTTCGCATGGCAACCAGGAAGCTTGGTGTTTCTTAAACTTGGCACTAAAGAAGCCAGCAAGGTGGAGTTTCTGGTCGCGGAGGACGTACAGGGTGGCACCGAGTCCACTCATCTTAACAGAACCATCAGTCACGATCCACAGTTGATCTTCAGGTTTAGGCAGAGTGATGGATTTGTTCGAAGAAAGTTGCTTTTGGCAAGAGTGAAAACAAACTAGTAGCTCATCAGTCCAGGTAATGGTGTCTTGGGATTGACGGCCGGCAGCAAGTGACTCGAGTGGAGCAAGGAGCTTTGCGCAACCACTTAGGACTCGACCAAGCATTTTATAGGAACCAACGAAAGCACGGAGACCACGGACATTCTTGGGAGGCTCACAAGACGCCAAAGCTGCCACGCGATGCGGAGAGGCGCGAATAGAGCCTTGGGACCAAATCCAGCCGAGGATGGTGGTCGAAGCAGGGCACACTATGGTTTTCTCAGGGGAAAGGCGAAGACTACAGCGATCCAATGCTAAGAGAACTTTTCGCCAGTTCAGTAGGAGCTCTTGGGGGGAGTCACCACCACAGTATAAATCATCTGCTATCTTGGCAACGCACCCCTCTTGAAGAAGGTCGCCCAGGACGCGGCACATCAACTCTTCAAGAGCGGTCTCGGAGCCAGGAATGCCCATGGCACAGCGGGTGTAAACACGAACACCCTTGAAGGGAGTGACTACACCACAATACTTCATCGAGCTTCTCGAAAGAGGAATTTGATAGAACGCTTTGGACAGATCGGAGACCACGATGAACTTCCAGCGGGCGATATTAAGGAGAGTTGAATCCACGTCTGGCATGAGGGAAGGTTGAGGCTTGCTATACCGGCCCACGTCGGTGAAGGCAGTGACCAGACGGAACCCGCCATTTCTCTTTTTCACCAGGAATGAAGGGTTTAGGTACTCAACAACAACCTCGAGGTCCTCAGGGCGGCGAAAGACACCTTGTGCCTCAAGTTCATCAAACTTGTCTTGGAGAAGGTCGAGTTGGTCTCGCGAGTACTGTGGGACCCGGCCTTTACGCTGTGGAGGCTCCACGGGACCCATATTTACGATTCCTTCGATAGGCCCAGCAGCACCGTTGTAACCAGGGATGCGGGAATCGAAGACAGCTTCAAATTCTTTCAGGAGAGACGTGAAGGAAGCCTTCTGGGAAGGTGTTAGCAAACCGTCTGGATCAACAGATATTGACTCAGCAGGTGACAGGAGAGAAGCTGTGGACTTGGGTGGGGCCAAGGGGATTTGGATAGTAGGAGGGTCTGAAACAGGATCAGGAACGGTTAGGCGGGCCTGGCAGAAGTGATCGTTCTTGCGGATGAGCAAGGGATCCTCGGTGTCATTGACGAGCCTCAGCTTGCCTCCGACGGCTTGGACGATAACAGGTTGTGGCCACGCATGTGTAGGTTTTAAATGACTAGATGAGACTGAGTCTATACGAGGTTCAATGGCGACTGAAGAATCTTCAAGTAACTCTGGAGGGGCATCGACTTCAATGAACTCACCAGGCCAGACAGTAGTGTTGACGCGCGGAGCACGAAGGAGGTGACAGGCTCTGATCGCGTGATAGGCTTGAGGAGTCTTTGAAGAGTCATAGGAAGCAACATCAGAACCGGCGATGATGATTTCTTGTCTAGCAGGGCGAACAGCAATGTCATTCAAAGTCATAAATGGAGTACCAGCCAGTATATCCACGTCAAGATCTTCTACAACGAGGGCCTCCAGTGTGAGGGATCTGCCATGGCGGAACAACGAGACACGCGTTTCCCCAACCACTGATAAGGGGGTTCGACCATCAGCTTGCAGGGCGGTCTGGGAGCTTTTAGTGATCTTTGCGCCAATGTGTTTCGCAATAGAAGCCCTCATCATGTTAGTTTCGGCGCCCGTATCGATGGTCAGACGTAAGGCATGGTGACGGTAAAAGGCGTGAAGGAACGGAGACTGAGAAACATTAACACGACGAGAAACCGTGGGTTCCATTGTAGGGAGTGCCTCAGGCGCACGATTCCGTACCACGGTTTCGCCTGGGTCTTCAAGTTCACCATACTCGAAATAATCGAAGTTGTTCACATCCATGTCAATGCCAGCAACGTGTCGAACTCTGGTCATGAACAGACGGTCTTGCTCCGGAAGGAACTTGCAAGTACTCAGGAAATGAGAGTGAAAATCGGGACGACCAGCCTGTTGGCACAGCGGACACGACTTGCTAGGCCGGAGTTTAGGTGCAGGTTTGCGGCGAGTAAAAGCAGAGCGGTGATCCATCTGGGGTGCAGAGCGAAACACCTTTGACTCCTCACCAGATTGAAGTTCGTCGAGTAACGAATCCAGGGCCTGTGAGATTTCAGGCTTGACAGAAGCCAGGGTCCTGTTCCGAAGTTCAGTTCCGTATCGTTGCTTCACGAGGCGAGGAAGATTAGGATGGAGCAAACGTAGCCATGTTAAAACGACAAAATTTTCGAGAGATGGAGAAAGCTCCTCGTCGGCCTCAGGAGCTTGGCCATGATGAGTAATACCGCTTGAAGTGGAGAGGAGATTGTCCTCGATGAAGGCCATCAAATTTTGAAATAAATCTTCTGGACGTTGATCAGCTTTCAAAGAGATATAAGCGAGATCCAAGAACCGGGCCAGTGGATTGGAGGCCATAATGTTGACGGATCGATTGCCAAACACCATTTATCGCCGTTGAGTTCTTAACGATGGAGTTACGGGAGATGATGGGCGCGTAATTGGCGATCTGACCAAGCATCATCTCCAGATGCGCAACCTTTTGGGCGGCCGTACGTCTTTGAGTTGCGGGTACAGTTTCGCCGTCGTTAATAAAGCCGCGGAGAGGTGAAGCATTAGACTTTTTTCCCCACTTCGAACCATCGGTGAGAAAATTAGCAAAGTTCGAATCGAGGGACAAGATGTATTTGATGTTATTCTCCCAGGCCTCGATGGAAGTGATAGTTTCAATTGAAGTCAGCGACCATTGTTTTGGTGCTCTGTTTGAAGTCATCTTGGGCAACAAAATTCTAGTTAACCAGTACAAATGTTCGGAGAGACGATTAAACGAAGACTTTGGCGTCCTTCGTGGGTTCTTTTTCGAACCGCTGCCACCACGCCAGTGGATAAGGCCAGACTTTCAAACTAGCAACTGGTTTAATCGGCGTTAAAACCAAAATGAAATGCAAAACGAAGACGCGGAGAGGTACTAGTTCCCTAGGTTACAATGCAAATATGATTACCACGTGCGTGCACAGGAGCGCATAACACAGAAGAACAATAACCGTAGTTACGTAAGCGAAGGCGAGAAAACAGCGAAAACTATGCGTACAGTTCTGCGTGCAGTAGCGGTATAACAACGGTATAACATAATGGCGCTTCTCTATCTCGGTTCTTCATTACTCGGTATTTTGTTTTGACAGGAAACACATATTCAGGGAGAAAGAAATGTTATTGATAATGCTGATTACAGCTGGCGCCAACCCGGCCTGGACAAACACTAATCCAAAAACA
The DNA here is from genome assembly GCA_022496165.2 of Catalaphyllia jardinei. Lineage (NCBI taxonomy): Eukaryota > Metazoa > Cnidaria > Anthozoa > Scleractinia > Caryophylliidae > Catalaphyllia > Catalaphyllia jardinei. The sequence goes on along the minus strand of CM042754.1, from coordinate 27,130,743 downwards.
AATAGCTCTCAACACAAAGCTTTATACAAACCAAACATATTCTTTCAACTGATATAAAGATTGCCGAGATAACCATTTAAGGTTCTATATTTGGCCGTCTCAAAGTCTTTTGCACAGGTATAAGTTTATTTACAATGTTCTAAAGAACAATGGCGATTGAAGCTCTAAAACCTCAACAGTTGCTGCAGTTCTGCATGTTAAGTTTTTTCAAATGGATATAAAAAGTAAAGATCGTAGGTTGCCGGGAACTTTGCATTTTCAGCGTGTGTTTGCAGACCGAAAAACAATTCAACAGGCCTCGATCTTATTGTTTACCCTTTTAATACGTTTATATTTTTGGTGGCGCCTTTAAGTCGAGCATTATCTGTTGATGACTAAACATTGTGTTGTGTCGTCCTGAACATCCAAAGTAAAGAAAAAAATATCCGTTTTTTACACCCCGAGCATCCCCAAGAAGGAAGGCTCTACCGATTGTTTACAAACTTTATTTGTCCTAAGTTTATCGCCACTAACGTGTATGGTACAGGAAACCAAAACTCAAGTAATGTCAAAATAAGGGGTCCCTGCACACATGAACATGCAGATAATGTATGGTGCAAAGGGTCGATTTACAATGTGACCAAACAATGGCGTTATGAGTAATTTGCACAGGAAACCGAAAATCTGAAAAGTGTAAATATTGCTGATATCACAGCTTTTGAAAGTAATGAAAAAAATATCCGTAAAACAACGCTATTTTTATTCCAGAGGGGGCCAAAAACCTGCCACAAAAAAAAATTGGCATCCTCTGACCCCTGTGAACAAATTCTCGAAATCCGGGTTTTTTTTTAATATTTTCGTTCACAAGAGGTCTTTCCTAGGTACCTTCCAAAATTTCAACCGGCCTATTACGAAAATTAGAACTCACGTTTTTAGGACCTTTATTGCCAAGAAGTTCCGAAGCTTGAATTATTTCCTCAAAAGTACCACGGGTTGAAATTGTTCGCCATTAATCAAAGCTTTGTACAACATGCGTTTTCTTACTATTAAATACAAAAGTAACACAATGTTACAACAAATTAAAAAATAGTACAAAGAAGGTAACGAACTGGGGATAAAACAAAGGTCGAGAAGCTTTACTGTTCCTGTAACGATCCCACAAGCGACTTAAAGCTGTGAATAACGTCGGAACCCTCACAGGCTTTTGTTTTTCCTGTAGACCATTCACTTTCCCAGAGGTATTTCATATTTATCGGGAGATCAGGTGTTCCAAAAACACGGCCACAATGCAGTCCTATGTCGGAGGACTTTATGTGTAGGTGGCCACGATCAACAACTGCAACTGAGAGGAACACCTATAAGTGGGGGCAACTGAGTTTCGCCATTCTCGTTTATGTCCTTAGTGACTTTGGCTTTTTAATATTTGATTTTCGTGATGTAGCAGTGTTCAAATCCAACGAGGGGACTTAGGGCTTCTTCATTTCATTTGTCTATTGTTTTGGAAAATTTTGGCCCGGTCGACCGGGATGAAGTCCGAGAAACAAAACCAGAATGATGGAACATAAACTTGTATCGTTATGTTGCGAAAGCGAAGCTATTTTCAGTATTTTGTCAAAAACTTTTCGTCCCAGTTACCCGGATTGGTATGTTCGTAAGGAAACATTCTCATCCGGGTTGTCGAGATCTCGGTCGCAAAAACCGAGATCTTGGTAACCGAGCCAGTCCGGCTTCCCCTATGAACACATTGCAATTTTTACGAAGGAAAGAGTGGCGGGGCGAGATCTCGGAAACCGAGCCAGCCGAGCCGGGTTCATGTGAAGAGGCCCTGAAAATGCCCCAACTTTTTTAATTCAGAAGTTTTCATAACACTGGGTCATCATATTTTGCATAGCTTCACCTAAAATTTATCAGGAAACATTCGTGACACAATACGTCTTCTTCTCTAAACGTATGAACCCATAGCAGCAATATTTTAGCTAGCAGATAATATTTTTTCTAGCGCCTTTACAGGCAAAGCTATTGGAATTATTTTGGATTCACTTTTCTTAATTTTGAATGAGCTTTGTTAAATTTGCTGGCATCATAGAAAACTAAGAAACGATCCGCAAAGCAGAGAAAGGGTCTGATCAATGATGATGTTGGCTATTAAATGATCAACGTACTCGCATGATTTGTACCGTTGAGAAACGCCGCTTGATTTCTATTTTTTGCTTATAAAGCACCAGTTTATTTGCGAACGAAATCATTAAGAATCCGTTTATATGGACATCAGCCATTTGCGGTATTGTAGCTAAACTACTGAAACCATTTTTTGTAATAAAATGTAAGGCGGAAAATGGAGTTGCCGTAGTCTCCTACACAACATAAAAGAAGATTGCGTGACCAGCTCAACAAAGAAAAAGCAAGAGAAGCGAGCGCAAAGCATGAAGGGATGGGGGTGGGGTTTGCGAGCGAGGCGGGCAAGAGAAAATATGCGACATGCGCGGAGGGAATCGTAAGAGAACTGAATGCCAGCAGAAAACGGAAAACTAGACTGTGCTGGGGGTGGGGACCGAGAAGTGTATCAAGCATTGCTATATTTCCATAAAAGGTCACAAAGGTCACAGAGAATTACCTAAGCATGTAATTAACTTATTCGATGTATGTTCTAAATTTAAACGTTCCGCATATAGAAGTTTCGTTTCTTTAAATTTACCAGCTGGCTCATCCTTTGGGTAGCTGTTGTCGTTGTCGTCGTATCTGGTGCAATATGAGCAGCTGAGTTGTGCTGCGAATTGTTTTATATCAAGTTACATTTTTGAGGAAAATTTGCATAAATCCTGGGCTGTTGTTTCGCGGCAAAAATTTAGCTCTGAAGCGTAATGTTCACATGTTATAGAGTACAAAATTACACTATTTTCTTAAGAAACTTTGAGTGTATTTATTTGCTGCGCCAAACCGATTTTATAATGGCATGAAAGTAATTGCAACTAGAATTAAGGCCATCCCAATAAAATGTTTCGTTTCCCATCACCATAGTTAATGCTATGTGAGCGCATCCAGAATTAGAGGGGAACTTTAAATGAAAGTTCAGGGAGAAATAGCGAATGAATGTCAGAGGTTATGCAGCAATAAAAACCCTTCCTTCTTCAGGAGAAGTTCCCCTCAAGACTTAATTTCTTTTTCGGAAAACAAGTGTGAAACTGAACTTAAGGAAAAAGCACCTATCTTTCACAAGTGTTTACAGGCTGTAACTATTTGCAGAAGTGTTTTACAAACAATTTCCTTCTTTGGCAGAGTTTCCTTCTTTGGCAGAGTTTCCTTCTTTGGCAAAGTTTATCTCAAGAAGTGCAGTGACAACTATCCCCTTTGTCCCCTCGGTATTACGAATCGAACGAACCAATCATATTGATTTGCGTCTGCATGAAAGTGAGATTCAAGTCCAAGGTAACCAGAGGTTTTTCTCGCCGCTCGACCACGAACGCCAAGCTTTTGACACGCGTTGGGCAGACGAAAGGGCGAACACCAGGTGTAAATTGACAAGCTCACATGCAGCTCATTTTAAATTAAAAATTTGTTTCCAATGCGCTTCTTCCTTCGTTAGCCTGTTTCGGTTTTAGCCGCTTTAAAGTTTATGTTTAGTCGATTGCCTTAAACTGTGTCTACATGCCAAAACCTGCTAGCAAATTCTATTAGAACAGAACTTCACCGGATGTACAAGCCGATGCAATAGGTAGTTGTTTTTCACTTTTCTTTTAGACCAAACAGCAGGTAAAAATTGGGAGGAAACCGACAAATAGAAACTAAAGCCTCTGTCTTCCGGTGCGAAAATTCCTTGGTTTTGTTTGCTTTGTTTTGTTTGTTTGTTTACTTGTTTTTTGGTTAATTTTCACTCGCTATCAGCCGATCGTAACAAATAAAATATGAAAGCGAATATTAGCACAGGTACCTAAAAGATTCAGCGATTAGTAAAATTTACTTGCCTTGATGTGGCGGAGTTTCAGACAGGGCAGTTTCATTTTGAAAATCACAATGTGCTTTCTTTGATCACACAAGCGGGCGATGACAAGTTGACAGCCCAGTTCCATTAAGCAAACACCTTTTCCATAAGGAAAATGGATTTTACATTGAAAACATTTACTTCAGAAAATGAAAGAAAATAATTGTGTTTAAATTTTGAGGCTTTTCTCAAGACAGAACGTTAAAAACGAATAACTTGACAAAGTAATGAAGAGCAAAACAGAAAGCATCTTTCACTGTTCTAATGAATTGCTCAATTGGTGTAAATTGTTTCTATACCTGCTTAAGCGATTGGCATCCGCGGAAATGGATGACTCAGTGAAATCTTAAACGGCTACTAGTGACGGGACATTTTCCGGTCCTGAAACAAATTTCATGTTGGCTGACATAAAAGAAGCTCAATGGCTGAGAAAAAAAAACATTAACTTCTGTCATAATTCTTTTAGGAACAAAATTGACAACAATTAACGTAAAACTGAAAAATACATTGAGTGATCATTTTTCAGTCATAACGTTTTTAAATGCAATTATTGCGATCATTTGGGGTGGGATGCTACCAAAGCAAAATATGCCCTGCTCTTATTTTCGCAGAAACCGCTTTTAATACTCAAACATTGTGGGTTTTGTTTACATTGTGAGCGGATGTTGTCAGTTTGTTCCTTTGCGTGCAGGTGCTTACTTTGCACCATCTGGCTTTTGCTTCCGAAGACTTTTTTTGATCATCTTTCAGTGTCTTTGTCAAAATGGTAAAACGGCTGGTTTCAAGCGCTGAAGCGGAAGGAAACTGACAGTTTTGCTTCAAAGAAGTTCCCAAGAAAGGGTTTTAATTTTGATCTAGAGGTGTCTGAATGGCAGTCTGAAAGTCTATTAAGACCATGATTTGGTTCACTGGAAAGAGTAAAAATTTATTCCAGACCGTGGCAGCGCGATATTCCGTTCGGTGTTAATGTAACTAGCTCGTTCGAGTGCTGGCTCAACGAAAGTTGTCAAGTCAAGTCAATTCGGTAGTACTATTTTCAGTATCAGGAAGTCTTATAAAAGGAACACTAACCATCCAAAAGCGAAAAGAGAAAACGGCATCCACATTGAGGTGATCAACTGACTGGGTGCGGCTTAAGATTTACTGAGTTTCGAAACCAACGGACTGCATCATGAACTCTTCACTGACCACGATTGAAATTTTTGCCCAGCAGTTAAAAAGCCGAACAACTGGCGTTCGAGTAACAGAATCCTTTTTTATGTTGCTGATCAACTTTGTTTCTTTTACCGGAAACCTTCTACTTGGAATCGCAGTCATCAAAAACCCGAATCTTCGCAGAACTGTTCCAAACATGTACATTATAACTTTGGCTGTTTCCGACTTCTTGATGTCTTTGCTGGGGATTCCATTTTCAGTGGCTTCTCTTATCGTTGGAGAATGGCCGTTTAACAACTTTGTGTGCCAGCTTCAAGGATTCTGGATTCTTCTGATGTGCGCTGTGTCGTTACAAACTTTAGCAGTGACCGCTGTAAACAGGTATTTTCGAGTTGTTCGTTCGCGCAGGCTGTATCAGAAGTTCTTCAACATGAAGGCAACGAAAGTGACAATCGTGATTCTGTGGATAATGGCTTTCTTTGCGCCTCTTCCGTACGTTGCAGCTGGACACGAGTTTTTCTTTCACACTGGTAAGGTGTTCTGTGCACACAACTCTGAAAGCCTGTATGAAGGTTACGGAGCTTATCTGGTTCTCGTTTATGTCCTCATTCCTCTCCTTATTGTCGTAACTTGTTACGCGAGAGTATTCATCGCCGTGCGCAAACATAACCTTAATTTCAGACCCCGACTTCGTTCAAGAACCCAGTCTAACCTGTCGACCGACAGCAGACTGTCAGTAGATGAAGTAAATGTTACCTATGTTCTTATAGTCGTTGTGATAGGTTTTCTAACTTGCTGGACTCCTGTTATGGTAATTGATATGATCGACTTTATAAATGCTGACTGGAAGCTTAAACGACAAGTATATGTGAGTTACACTTGTTTTGGATTTGCCAGCACTTCCCTCAACCCCGTCATATACGGCATCATGAATCGGTCCTTTCGCGCGGAGTACCTGAGAATCTTGGCGCCTTTGAAGCTATGGCAGTCGCAAAGCACAAGTGGTACTGGATCTTGTGACGTCCCAGGGCTTAAGAACAACAGGCAAAGTTTGAGCAGAAACCAAGTAGGTGTGTCGTTTAAAATCGGTGAAAAGAAACCTGGACCAAGTGTATCGAGCCAACCTGCTCAGAGCGAGAGGTCGCGCTATTACCGAGCGAACAGTTGGGCAAGCAAGCGAGATATATTCAGCATTAAATTTGGGTCAACACATTCCCTGTAATGCAGAAATATTGGTCAGGCTGTACAGGGAGTGCAATCTTGATTTCGAAGTAACGAAACAGAAAATCTCTTCATGCTAGAAACAGAAATGTCAGTATATTTAGTATAGCCATTGTACATTATCAGTATTAAATTTTTAAATGACTGTCACATGTCAATGTGACAGTTTAGGCAAACATAACTAGTATAATTTAAAAACATGTCTACCCCGTTTAGGTGCAATGCTAAGGCTTTGTGCCACTAACGTTCTCGTGCGCTCGCTGCGAGATGGAGACGCACAAGCCTGGTGGATGATCATGAAGAGGGGGACTAGATTCTAGCCTATCCTCGGTCAGGGGTGGTGGCTAAGCGAAATCATACATGCTTACGTTCGCACCTTTAGGAGGGCGCTTTCCATTCGACCAAAAAATTCCGGAAATTTCAAGTGGGGGAGCGAATGGAACAGACATCTTCCGTGATTTCATTCTGAAATTTTGGGTGTACCTCGCGAGGTTGGCCAAAAATTCCCGAAAATCGGAACAACCGGATCGAAAATTGCGTTCCATTCGACCTGAGCGACCCAGTTTATCCGAGCAAGGAAATCGAATTCGGCATGGCTGATCCTCAAGCTTCTAAATCCAATATTAGTGTTCTATCTGACAAAGACTGAAATATCTTACTTCAACATTATTGCAGTGGAGTGGCCTCAACAAACTTTAGTGATGACTGCGAAAATACCTGTGAGCTACGTGAAATGTGAGCATAATCGCTCGAGTGAACAGCTCGCTCATCATTCAAAAGTGACTCTTGAGCTCGTATAAAGAGGTATCCTACCCTTATTTTAAATGTAGTCGCGTTATGTCACCCTCATCTAATACATCGTTTAATTTAACTTCAGAGTCGTCGAGCAACCCCGAAACAAGTAAACAAAGGTAAGAGTCTTCCATTTGATTTCGTATTTTCGCGCGAAACTTGGGACCTCGTGACCTGGGCCGGGTTTTGTCATACGAACCGGAAAATACTGTCCCATTCGTCGCATGGAATACCGGAATATTTGGTCTAATGGCAAGCGCCCCTTCTCTTCCAGATATGCGTTGTTTTAGAATAAATTACTTATGTACATATTTTAGAAGTTGAATCCGATACAAGTTTTTATGTCTTATTGACGAGGTTTGCATTGTCGCAAAGAAATTACGGCAAAACTGGCTACATGTACCTCTGAAAAGGAGGCACTCATCTACACAAATGGGTCGGACAAGGAGACATGTCCGTAATCGTGACCGAAGTAATGGCGCTGATAATGGCCTTTAACTTTCTTTGGCAAGGTTTCTTCTATTTAGGGAGAAAAACAGAAGCCACACTGACTAGCCATTTTTTTAAGTGTCAGGATTCATCTCAAGCCATCTTTGGCAGCTTTCAATTTGTTATCATGCAATCTCTTTTACATTACAAAATTCTCAAAACAAGTACTTAAACACTTGTAAACAAACGTATCGATTTATTATCGATTCATTCAAGAGAAATTAAGACAAAATTATCCTACTGTATTATTCTTGTTACCATTTTAGTAGGTGTAATACTTGATCATTACAACCTGTAGTATTAACATGATTTAACTTACAAAAATGAGTTAATTAACGGAAAAATAAACAATTAACGATCTAAACATCAAAAAGTCTGGGAACACATTACATCAGAATTACGAGTGAAAGAAAAACTTTGATTACCTCCAAATGACTTGTACATTTTCAATGCAGACTCCCTTACCTAGCTGTCAGTTCAGCAGAAACTTACTGAAAACACTAAAACAAACAAACAAACAAACAAACAAGGCGGAAAGTATTTACTGAATTTTCGTTAAAAAAGTTACAAGCTCTGATAAAAATCATGAGCAAGGAATTCCTTGCATACATTTATTGTATATATGCACATTTTTCACTTAAAGCTGTCCCTGCTTTCTTAAAAGCAAAAACGTTAGGCCAGACGTTTAATAGTTTAGTTTATATTACAAGCTCCTTATCCGAACAGATATGCAAGCAAGAGTTTTGAACGTAGAATTTATAACTTAATATCCTAATGCCCTATGTTACTTTTTTTCTTTTATTCTACTTTTTAAGCTTTTTGGGAATTTTGGTTGCTTTTGTAGAAATGCAAATTTTGCCATGCAAGGCACATCTTTGAAACTGGCCTCAAATTTACTTAAAACTTACACGATCTGACTGTCAGATTTGTCAGAGATTTTCTTTCTTTACTACTAAGACAAACGAGGTCAGAAGCGTAAAAGCGCTGAATTACCTTTACAAGGGCAAATTGCCATTGTCTTTTAAGAGAACCTAAATGAGGACTCATTCGAGCGGCACAATGTACCTGAACAAACAAGAGAACCTTATTGTCTAAGTTTGTACATTACAATGCAGTCCCATCTTGAATATCATCTTCTTGCACGGCCAATACATCTGGTTTGGGTCTAGGAGCACATGGAATCTGTGTCTCCACCTCGTTCTCGTGAACCAGTTCTGTTTGTGATATGTCAATGGCGACAGTTGCTGGATCATGTTTGTCATCATTTGGCTGGTTTTCCTGCGCATCTAGTTCCCCTTCCTCCATCCATCTGTTTTGGGCATTTAATAATGAATCCTCCTCAGGCTGGTTGAGTAATGGGTAGTGCACCCCGTCACCAATACTGTACAAAACAAACCAAAAAATTAATGAAAGCAAACAAACAAACTATTGCAACATACTGCCCTCTGCTCCAAGGGAAACCTTGACAGCTGTCTTATGTTCTACGTCTTTTTTCATGATGAACAAAATTACTATTACTTCCTTCAAGGAACCTCGATATCCGCGACTGTGCTACTTTAGGGCAGTGCATAAATATGTACATGTATGGCCCATATAAAGAAATCCCCCTGAGCTCTGCAGAAACCAAAGTATAGGTTTAAATACAATCCTACCTGGTGAAAACTGGTAAAAACCAGTACCATTTATTAAGCCCCAACACTTGTTCAGCATTTTTCAATGCAGACCCCAAACTAAAGCCATCTTTATTCGGTCCATAATAGAAATGGGGAACTCTGAATGACTCTGCCAGAAAAATAGGAACAATAAGGTTATTATATCACTTTAGAAACAGTCCTAAAAAAGCACGCGCGCTGATTGGTTAAAAATCCTGTTTGTATAACTCGATGGATACACAGAATTAGCGCGCGCTGTCGACGTAGTGATAGCGCGAGCAAAGAGAATTTACATTTTGATAATCAAAGTTAACAAGTTGTTTTCCTTTTTCTCGTCGTGGTGTTTTCTAAAAGGAATAGAAAACATGTACTCCGTCTTTGTATCGAGTTATACAAACACTCGTGAAAGTTTGGGAGAACTCGAAAAAGTTGTGGGAACACGAGCCGCAGGCGAGTGTTTCCACAACTTTTCTCGTTCTCCCAAACTCCCACTCGTGTTTGTGTAACTCGATACAAACACGGTACATGTTTTCTATTTCTTAAATCAATGTTACTTTAAAATTGACAAACACCACCTTTGCAATGGTAATGTACATTTTAGGGAGGTAAATAAAGGTGCTAGGAGGTTTTCATCATAAAGAACTGTCAAAAGAAGCATGTTTATTTGTTGGTGTTTCGTATCTGAAAGAGGGTGCAACAATTAATTGGATTTTAAAGTGTTCCTTTTGGAAGGAAAAATATTACACACAAAGGAGCTGGACTTTTGCATTGATACTACTTTGCTAATACTTGACTAAATTTCTAGCAGATTCACTTGAACATTTTAACTTTAAAAAAAATACAGAAGTCTAAGGTAAAACAAGGAGTGAAGTACAGGTAATAAATAAATGTCTCGAGCTAATCAAAAGTCAAGCAGTATTAGCATAATATAACTGGAGATAGAACATTACATCACAACTTACATACCCAGAGTTGTTTTGTTACTCCCAGTGAGATATAAATGATAACCAAAGAGTGACCAAAGGCTTATACAGAACATAAGTGAAACAAAAAACAGAAATAAAATATGTAACTTTCCATCACCATCCAAGGTGTTCTGAAAAGGAAAAATAATTGACAGAAGTGAAAAATTAGACATATTTATTCTATTATTGAGCTTATTTTAATGAACTGAACAAAACACCATGCAAATTCCTGGTTACTCATTAATGTAAAGCAATTGAATACTCCATCGCATTCTTCCATCTTAATCTTGGCACCCCTCCCTCTAACAGTAATGGGAAGAGGTGAAACCCATACATGTATATTTTTCAGGTTCGAAATTGGTGACCTGAGTCTGACAACTTATTGGGGTTAAAAAGGTTTGTGGTCACATTAAACAATATTTTTTTCCAAAAAAAGTTAAGGGTCTTTTTAAGCAGAGGGGGGAGGGGAGGGGGGGAGGTTGACAATAACGATAATGACTAGCATTTTAATTTTTATGTCTAACGATAGATCAGTTTAACAGACAGTAGTACATGCAGATGATATTATTCCGATTGGCTCCAGTTTCATCCCAAGGGAGAAAACTCTTTTGGTGGCTACCTTCTGAGCCCTTGGAATAAAACTTTTTTGGTTCTAATAATTTGGCAAGTACCAGCCTCATAATGCCACATACATGTACACCACTATGGAGTTAAGCAAGTTTTTCTGAGTAGAAGTTTTTATTTTATTGATAATCAAATACAGTGTTGGTCATGAGTGCAAAGAGGTACATAATTTTCAAAGTAGACTGTCTCCCCAAGAACACTTTAAAAACATTTTTCATTAATCAGTTGCATAAAAAGGTTATAAACATTTGATATATATCAAACAAATTGACCAGGACAGAGGACTCGCATGAAAACCAGCTAAGGCTGATGTGCCTTTCTCAAAAAAAAAATGTTATTTATTAATAAAAATAAGAAGGAAAGTGTTACTAATTACTCAAGTTTCACACTCTAGGTGATTGCCTAGAGCACGAAACTCGAGTACCAGTAACTAGTAATACTTCCCTTCTTATGTTTGTATATTGCTGTGCACATTTCTGCATTGAGCACTCCTAGGATAAGTGAAACAATTTTTTTTCTTGTTTATTTGTCATTATTGATATATATCTTTAAACAACAATTTTAAATTCCAAATTATGTTTAATTAATTCTATAAAAACAATAGTTGTACTAAAACAATCTTGGAAGAATAATTCTTCACAGTAGTCTCCACTTACATTCCAAAATGCAATAAAATACTTTGCAACTGTTCCCGTGACATAGAGTGTGTAAAGGATAGCATAGAACAGGAACAGAAGAAAGAACTTGTAGTTTGTGAATCCAACACAGTTATTCACCCACGGACAATGATGATCCATTTTTAATATACACCTGGGAAGAGGCAAAATGCAAAAAAAAATATATATATATCACTATTTTGATAACTGCATGTATGCATTTATTGTTATGTCTTACATTATACCCATAGAGTATGTTGTTTTGCATATAAATGTACTAAGGAAGTAAAAATAACAAAATCATTTGGTTTACATTATTAGCTATAAAAAGATTGATCTTGATGATACCGTAGAATGGCAAAAGTTTGGAATTAAGGTATCAGTATGCCCCAAATGACCATCATTTGTTGGCACCACTTTATGGTTGGACCTTTGACGCAAACCCTAGTAAAGTATATAATTTCTGAAAGATTTAAGATTTTTCAAATTTCCAAAGTACCCTGGAGGTTCACTGATCAAGTTCATTTCTGGTAGGATTAGAGCAGGAGGATGCGATCAACATCACCATGTCTTCTTGATACCTTTCTCAAAAAAAGGTGTCAGCAAATTTTGATTACTTGTCCAGTTCATTTTCGACACACATTTAAACTGATAAAACATGCATTCTCTTCACTAAAAAAGTCATAACTTTTGAAAGAAAAAAAATAAAAATTCCCCAACACCCTTTTTTGGCCTGATTATCACAGAGAATCTGACAGGATGCGGTGGTGAGGATCGGCATAATTCGGCTACATGTACTTCCAGATCCTCCGCATCCTTGGGGCATTTTTCCACACAAAACTAGAAAATTGCTACATGTAAGTGAGAAAGCAATTACTTACCACCCTCAAAAGCAAAAATAGCAAAGGGATTGATCATTTTGAAGTTATTCACCCAAAACAGAGACGAAACACACTTTTTCTTAAATGACTTTTTCAGTTGAAATTTTTTTCGTTCAAGAGTGCTTGAATTTTTTAAAAGCAGTCAGAGCAAAAAAAAGAAAGAAAAAACAATTTCCTCTTGTTCCACTTGTTTCTTTGTGTATGCTTTGATATTTTCTCGTTTTTCTCACAAACAAAGTGCAAACCAGCCAGAAAAAATACAGGGGAATGTTTTACTACTTAATTGAAAAGCACATGCAAAAATTCTGGCACTTTTGAAGGGAAAAAATCACCCAAAAAAGTCACTTAGGTCATTCCTGCACCAAGACATTCAATTATTGACGGCTTTCATGTAAAAAGGGCATATAGATCTCTGTTTGGGTCGACTTTTATTTCTTCCAGATTGGGCTGATTTTTGGCAGACTGACTTGTTTGGACATGAAAAGCATCATTCTGTACAAGTCTGTCTGCCAAAGATAAGCTCTATTCCACAAGAAATGAAAATCGGCCCAAAAAGCAATATACACCCTTTCTGCATGAAAGCCTTCAATGTAATGATGTCATATTTACTGGTTTCCTGAATGGATCACATTTGTGTCTTTTAGATCCTGTTCAACTTACTTTCTACACATGGAACAGTGATGGCATCTATCTGGCTTGATAGCTTGACATATATCACAATATCTGGCAGCTAGAAAATATTCCAATTTTGTTATTGACTGACAGCTTAATCAATTATACGGTTCATTTAAGGTTACTATGCACCTTCAGGGGTGTCTCGCGTGCAAGCGATGTAGTGCATCTGGTTTAAACTGTAGATATCTAAACCCCTATATCAAATTAAAGCTTATAGGACTGGCTATCAGACTATACCAAAAATTTTGAAAAAAATGAATGGTCGAATTTTTCATGACTTCTAAATGCACACGCCCAAATCACCTTTTGAGCATTACCTGTCAAAGCGAATTTTGTTTTTCGCTTATTTAATGTGTTCCTCCATTTCCGGGGCCAAAGCACTAAAAAAATGTGTCTGAGATTTGCCATATTCAATTTCAGTAAAAGGTTACAGAACACTTTTGAAATAGGATTAAGAAAATATGGATTGATTGTACAAAGCGCTCTTGAAAAAAAAGTACTTCGAAATAAAAAATTCAGAGACACGTTTTTGTTGTTTATATGTAAAACTAGCTACTGTCAAAATTTGAGAGCAATTGAACAAATTTCCTTTGACTTGTAGCTTGGTCAAGTGACCCCTTCTGGTGAAAAAATTGTTTCGAGAAAACAGCGCTGAAAATTTTTCCTGCTTCGCAAAACAAACTCCGCCCACAAACACAGTCAACTGGGTTCGCAGATAATTGGACCAATCAGCACTTGGAAAGTTTACTTCAGTTCGCTTCCTGGTGAAATTCTTGCACGTATAAATCAACCCTTAGTGTTTCGCATTGCGCTAAAAGCAAAGAGAATGCTAGTTTTTTTCTGAAAGCTATTGGAGCAAATTGGGGAAGGCAACAAAGGGAATGACCGCTAGAAAGCAAACTAAATCGGCTAGGAGTGAAAATCAAGTTAGTAAAAGAAAATGCGACAGCTTCACCGATAAATTTTAGAGGCGAATTCAGAAATCAGGCATGTTTTACTTTAGTCTCCCTCGCAGCCGTTTTAGCGTTGCGCGACGAGACTAAAAACAGCTGCGATGGAGACTAGTTTCACTTTCAAACATGATAATAATGGTGATATTCTGATGTCGATAGAAATAATTTTTGATTGATAAGAAAGCCTTTCAAGTCCAATATCACTGCCGTATTTGTAGAAAGAGCAAACATCCATACAGCAATCGAGCCATTCCTTTATGCGAAATGGCAAGAACTCTTTCATTTATGACAGATTCGACAGAAACTCGTCAGCTGATATGTTGGAGAAAAGCATGTTGGATTGGACAAGAAACGGCAAGCCAGCCAGAAAGAACACATACTATGATTACAGCGCCTTTGCCAACTCTCAACTTGATTATTTGCGTTTTTGATCTCAGATAGCCATAGCTTCAACTTTCTGCCAACTTTTGGTTGTTCGCTCATTGCTGTATTTTTATTTTTGGTTCGCTTCTTTCGCTTCTTCGAACTGGTCCACGGACATTTCCATGGTCCAAGTTTATTCATACCCAAAAGAATTGCTCCAAGGAAGATACTCGCTGGCTGATCAACTGAGTAGCCGATTCTTCACATCTGTTTAATCCTGCGAAAATTTCATAACATCATAGGACTGTCAATCAAGGTGTAAACTTTTACTTCCCGCGAAAACGTAAAACCGTGATTTCTCCACCATCATTTGAAATTTTTGAGAATTTTTTTTTAGATGAAAGTGCATGTGTAGACCTATACATTAACCTAAAAATCAAAATTTCAACAAAATGGTTGGTCTGAAGGTGCATAGTAACCTTAAACAAGACATGTTCAGCAAACAGTCTTAATACTGGGACAAAGTATAAATATACATTCATGGTTTATGTCACAGGCATGGATCTAGGATATGTGGTAACTAATGTCTGAAACAATGAGCACTAAAGGTGCATGCTTCAAGAGAGGTCTGGGGCTATGCTTCCCCTGGAAATGGTTTGGATTTTAACTCCCTAAACTCAAGTCATCTATCCTTGGTTTATACTTATTATTATAAGTATAAATTTACCATCGTCTATTGTGAATCCGTGAATTTGATTGGCTATATTACTGTTTTCTATCTGCTGATAGAAAACATTTATGCATCATTGCACATCGTGCATCACGTTTGAACCTGATGTAACATACATGTAATAAAACAGTTCTTTTCTACACGTTAACTGACATTTTTTATTTTTATGCAATGAGACTACAGCAAATTTATTCTAAAACAGACTACTCGCCCTCGTTTTCTACGAGTGATAGTCAATGAGGCACATCTGCTCGTAGAAAACTTGGGTTCGTAGTCTAATCGTTAAATAACAACTTTATTTCAGTTTCGAAAGGATCTAGCACCTGTGGAGCACAGGTGATAATTGGGGACACTCAAATTTACAAAATTTTACATTACAATTTCTCAGTTATTAGTTTTGAAAAGTTTTTTTTTTGCTTATCTGTGAAAGATTTCTAAAAAATCCGCCTGATTTCCACCAACTGGTATGGATCCACACATGTGACAGGTGTCTTGATCAATTTATATTGAAAAGCCCATTTACATTACATGGGCATGACAAGGAAAAAGATATATACAACCAAATTATTGACGATTAATTAGTAGGCATCCTGTGTAATCACATAAGGCAAAAAGACAAAAATTAATGTCCCAGCACTTATAGACTGTAAGTAATGTTCACTTGCTTTACTAGTTAGCTAGTTACTTGCCAGCCATACATTCAGAGTGAAAAACATAATAAGCTTGCATGTCTGGCTCCTAGTTTGAAAAAAATGTCGGGAATTTTGTTGTTCAGGTAAACAAAAAATTTCCAACAAAATATGCAAAAGTATCACTTTCTCGTCACTACAGGAAAGCTGGAGTACTCTAATGTTCTTGTTGAGGATCAATTTTTTTAGACAAAATTAACATTTAGAATGCTTCCAAACCATTTATTTCCTGGGGTAGACAAGAAATTTCCATACGAAAACACTGACAATTTTCCACAAACTCTCTTCAGGTATTGCCTATTTATAAGCAAACCACTGTATAAGCTAGTGATCCTCACAGCAAGCTGGGCAAGCCTTGTTTTCTTAACAGTGAGTGCCAAAAAAATTCATGCTTGCCCGAGTATAAATTTATCAACCTAACAACTTTCTCGCATACCTCTTTATATCAGTCTGCCATTCTTTCCACCATTGTAGCCTACATTGTTACGTGAGCCTACAAAGCTAGGGGTATGCAGTAGCTGTGTGCAGTACTTTTTTCTGCTCTGAAAGCCATACATTCAACAGAATAAAAGAATAAAAAAAGAATGTCTTTCTTACCTCCTGATACAGTCTGTGTAAAAACAGGTAGTTTTCTTGAAACTTTTTCCAAAATTTCTTTGGGATCCTGCAAATAAACCCAACAGAAAATAAAACATATTGTGGTAAAGTACAGGATGATGTGTATTTATCATGATAATGATGAATTTTCTATATGCTCTGCCTAGCTGGGGTACAGTATATTTATGGAAAACAAAAAAATTAAAACAGAATAAAAATTCTTAAACAGGATTAATCCATTGTACTGTTATCATAGGGGTCCTCTAAGATTAAAAAGGTAAAACTACAAAAAATTTTCAAATTTTAAAAAGGCAGAACTACATGCCTTGGGAAAAAACATATGAAAGCCTATGAATAAGAATTACTAATAAAAATGTTTGTTGGCAATTTGCCTAAATAAAAACCCAGAGTTCAGATTTCCTATGTCCAACAGTACTGTTAAAAACTGCAGATCCTAAAAACGAAAAACTCAGACGGTCAGATTCATTTTGGCAGTTTGTTTAAAAAAAAACTATTCCTTGTGTTGACACTATGACTAACCCTTAAACAGGGATTAAGTTTTGTATAAGAGGAATTATTATTCATAATTCAAAATATTTCTCATTTCTGATTCGTAAAAACCACACACATAATTCACCATAACCAGCTGCTGTTGAACAAATATTGAACCAATGACGTCAAAAGTGCGGGGAACAGGGGAATATTTAGAATGGATACATAAAGCAATTCTTGAATTCGGCTTTTGTAGGATACGAAGAATTCTCAGAGGATGTTACCCATCTTACCCTTCCACCTCTGTGGATAACACCCTCCTTGATCTGCAGAATTCTTCATATCCTACTCAGCCTCATTCAATAATAACGCTAATTATATAATAGTAAACAAATGTTAAGTAATAACAAAATTAGCTGGCAAATGGTCCCAGTGGTGAACTTCCTTTACAGAACTGACCCTGGCCCTGATCAATTCTTGATGTACCCTTTTCATAGCCTGCAAACAGGCTCTCCGTATGGGTTTTTTGCTTTTGAATACCTAGCTAGGGGGCGAGGGGAGAGAGGAGAACCTGCAATGGTCCTTGTATGATTTGAGTATTTCTGCTCAGATTCTAAATGTTCGACTTGACACATGTCAAATAAATAAGCAGGGGGATTTTAGGCGGTTGCTGATGGGTCAGGGAGGAATGTTTGTTTGCTCAAAATTGGGGCAAAGTCTTTCAGAGATGGTAGTCAGGACATTTGTAACAATATAGAGAGTAAATTGGGACCATTTGCTGACTTTTAAGGCTGAAATTATCCAGAAGCAAGCTTTATTTTAGTTTCACGCTGAACAACATGCAGTGAATAATATTATTATTAGCTAATTATCCTGTCTGCTCTGTTCTCTGTTTCGTTCTCCTCTCTAGCCCGCCGAGGTCATTTCTTCGTCTAAATCACATAAGGAAAGTTCAGAGAAGATGTTTCCATTCAAGGTTTAGCTTTCAGGCAATAATTCTCGGATTCTTTGCCCGAAATGTCGGCTTGTGTTTGTGTTTTTGGTTGCTATGGGAGACTGTGGCTATTTTCGTTGAGTCAAGAAATGACGCAAGGCAAAAGATCAGAACTCAAATCTTACAAGGGCCATTGCAGGCTCTCCTCTCTCTCGCCCGTCCCCTACCTATTCGAAAGCAAAAAAAAAAACATACGGAGAGCCTGTTTGCAGGCTACCCTTTTCAGGATTTAAAATAATTGTGTTTTGTACCACCTCCCTGGAGTTGCTGTTGATTCTATTTTTTGTTTTAACACTGAAACAAACTTAAGCCATCAAAATAACTTTTGTATTCAATATGCCTGTAAAGGTACAAGTGGATTTAATACTTAGTAACATACTCCATTATCTAATGCTTCTCTGTCTGCTCTGGACAAGAAGAACTGCACATGATAAAAAAAAGCAAAGTAAGTAACTGAAAGAACAGCATTCCATAGATGTACTCTGAGAAGGGTGGATGTTACCTAATTAGTATTTGTGATTTGCACACCAAACATTTCACTTCAGTCCAGATAAGTTAGGTTTGGAACAAATGGGCTTTTCTCCATTAGAATGTGAGAAAAACCATTAAACCAAAATAATGTGTATGGTTGACCCCTTAACACATGACTTTAAAATATACTATCAGTAATAAAATTAACAATAAAATTCATCAAGGCACAAAGAAAATTGAGTCATTCTCTTTTAATCTGAAGGTCTTAACTGATGGCCTTACTTAAATATCCACTGACAAGAGGACCAAAACCCCAAGCTCTGAGCTACCAGACAGCTTTAACTTTTTGGTTAAAAAAGCGTAGTTCTCGCAATAATAATAAGCACAGTTTCACTTGAGTGTCAATAATATTCTCAAATCAGAAGTAAAACCACAACCAATTCAGACTTGCTTACATACCTTTCCCTGCACTTTGTGCTGCCTAGATATGAATGATACCGGTTTAAATACCCGATGGCAAGTACACCCCACTATATAGTTCGCCCCCAAATTTTTGAGTTTGCCCCAAATTCTGTATTTGACCAAAAACACTTGCTATAGTTTGCACTAGTCTAGTTGACTTAACTTGTCAAAGGAGGCAATTTTGAAATTTAATATGCACGAGCGAGAACTGGGGTGACCAGAAAAAAATAATGTGAGGTCATGCAAAAGTGCAAGAGATCTTGTCTGAGCAGAATAGAAACCCACCCCATATTACTGTAGTCTCCTCGCCAGCCGTTTTTTGTGATGTCAGGCAACGCTCCCCTGTTGCGTGACATCCCAAAATACAGCTGCGGAGGCTTACTTTACCCCTGTGTTTACTAAATAAACTACAGAAAACAGACCAATACACTGTTGATCATGACTGTCATAAATTTGTCACTCGTAAATGAGCTGTTATGTTTTATTTTACCAAACCTGCAGGCTACAAGGTCAGAGGCTTGCGTATTGTACATCATTCATAGCAAGGAGCATACAAACATGAACATGCTTGCAGTAGTTGTTTAATGAACTGCTCTCTCTGTACAAGGATTCGCAAAAACTGTTTGGAATGATGCAACAATAGTGAAATACGCTAAGTTCTTCTGTGATCTATAATAGCTGATTTGAACAATCATTTGATTTTGGTACACCTTTTATAGAATGATGGCCCAGGATTGTTAGCTTCGGTTAATCATACATTTTTATTGGTTGCATTACAGAAAAACGTGAGTGGATTTATAAAATTACAGATACCTGCTATTATTATACATTGAACTCTCTAACTCTTCTGATTGGCGGAAAGCGTATAGTGAATTTTCGAAATCAGCGTCTGTGACGTCATAACTGCAGATTATACAGTTATCATGTCAAGGACACTCAAGGTCACGGGTTATGATTTCCAAGGGTAATCACGTCAACTTCGTGCGATTCGTACTGCTTGTCGTCGGTGAAGAAGCAGAAACATGAGTTCCAAATTTTTGCTTTCAATGTATAATAAAACAATTATTAGATTCGGTTTTTGTGATATCCAGGATAATCAAGGTCTCGATAAGGGTTATCAGCCTTAGCCTTCGGCTTCGGCTGATAACCCTTACCTCGACCTTGATTATTCTGGATATCACAAAAACCTCATCCAATAATTGTTTATTAACAGCATAATTAACAAAAGAATGCAACTTAATTACGAAAAATTTCCTATTGTTTTCATTGATGCACATTTTTCACATGATCTATTACAATTAGCACTGGGCAGAGTTTTATGTTAAAATTGTTTAAAGTCATAGTTTACAAGAATTCAATTCACATTTCAAGAATTCAAGATCGAATAAAATTCAAGATTTAATTCAAGAATTTAAGATTGGAAAGTCAAATACTGATGTGGGAGTGAACTCAATCTGGTTGAGGTGAACTCGATCAAGTTGAGTTGATGTGGGGGGGAACCCGCCATGGGGCAAACCGGCAAATACCCTAGACAAACGTGTTGAACACTTTAATTAGGCGATGTACGGACAGCTGCAAATGACATGGCTTATCTTTATTGTTAACTTATTATAGCCTAACCCTAACCCCTAACCCTAACCCTAAACCCTAACCCATGCAGAAATGAAACTGGACTGTATAACAAATCTTTCATTTTTTTTTAACAAATTGCAAATGCTTAAGTAAAGTTAGATAGCAATCTGTAATGCTTCTCTCTAAAGAATATCTGAAAAAATTGTAAGTTGACATATTGACAGCCAAACCTGGGAAGGAACAAGCCCAGATGACGCACAAATTGTTCTCCAGTACGAAATCATCAACATCACAAAGAACGGGTGATACAGAAGCAAATACACAACTGTAAGAAACCACAAGGCATGAACATTAAGTGTGACCAAACGGAAGCTTTTAAAACGTGAGCTACCAGACCTCACTTAATCTTAGCTCACGTATTAAACGTAACGGTAAGTTAAGTTAAATTCAATTCGATTCGCGGTGTGTTGCAAATGTTAAACTCATCATGTCGTTGACCAATATAATATAACATAAACAGACTAGACACCAAGATCAAGCGACTTACCTCTTTCGTAAGGAGACTGCACGCTCTCTGAAAGCGATAGGAATTAAGTTAACTAAGATGAAAAGAGAGCGATTAAACCGGAAGAGATCTAGAGCGAATTTGAGTTTATAAAGATCGAATGCACAATCCAGAATTTCATGCTTAAGGAATCACCAATTTGAGGCTTAGGTTGAGGAAAAAAGTACACATTCTGGCTCTTACCAAAACAAAGAATCAATACATAAGCGTAGTATGACCACACAATCACTGCGTTGATAAATAAGACGGGGATCCATTGAAAAGATTTAAAGAGACAAGTTAGGATGGCAGCCATGTTTGAAAAGTTGTTTGTGCTCGGCGATCATGCGCAAAATGTTATTTGATCGTGACGTCATTTTAAGTCGGCGGCTTTTTGTTTATATACATTAAAAATTCCCCAGTTGGCGTGGTTGGGGGGGCTAGCTCAAATGGTAGAGCGCTCGCTTAGCATGCGAGAGGTACCGGGATCGATGCCCGGGCTCTCCACTTTTTTTTTCTTCAAAATCGAAAAAGCTTTCGTTTTCTTAATGTAGGTATGACAAAAACAACATTAATCTAAAATGCCATCAGTGAAAAGATCTCTTTTCCCAGCTCTAATTTTAAAAACTGTTGGACGACGCCCGAACTGGGCTACACTTTTCCTGACTCTTCACTAGCTTGCTTCGTTTACTTCACGTTGAATTAAAATGAAATATCGAAGTGTCTGGAAAACATCCAGGAATCATTTCCCCTTCATTTGCCCCTGGTCGTCATTTTCACAGGTCATGTTAGACCTGGCTACAGCAGAGTTGTAAAAGAAAAACTCAGTAGATGACAGTGCCATGCCAGCACCATTAGCCTGAGTATCAGGCTTTTCTTACTCGCGACCCTCTTGTTAAGAAAGGCTTGATAGTCAGGTCAGGCGGGGATTAATTTTTCCAGGAGGGGTGAGGGGGAGACACTCAACAACTTTTTATACGAGTAGTTTCCGCCAGGGGGTACAAACCCTTACCCGCTTTTGCCGGTATAACATTTTCGACATAAAAGGTGAGCTCTTTCAATGTGCCGTCCATAGGGTACCTCTTTAATTCACATACCCAGGTGCACTTTTTGGCTGCCCCTAAAATAATTCCTGAGACTTGACTGCAAAATTTTGTCACCGGAAAATTTCTCAAATCATTTTAAATTTCAAACCCAAAAGAGGCATTCTCATCTCATCTCATCACCCTGCGAGTAGAGCCTCATATATCTCTTTTTGATTTATCTTTTATTGCACAAGAACAAGCATATGTACCGTAAGAAAAGGCTGTGCTTGCAGGGTGATCTCATCTTGAAGGCCCTTCTAAATACCTAGGGGCCTATTCACAAAGAGAGAGAGTTCAAGTTGAGGGCATAAGATAGCCCGGGTTTAAAAGCAAAATTTCACTAATGCGCCGTTACATTCAAAGGGTCTGCAAACACTTGGAAAGTTAACCCGGGAAGGTGTGATAACACCAACTGGAAGGATTACAAGGGAAAAAGTTAACCTACCTGCTGGGGTAACCGAGCACGCAGATAGCTAGGGTAACCCGCCTACCCGAGTTACCCTGGCTGTCTTGTAAACACCACGAAGAAAAAAAAGAGGAAATGTACGTTTGAGTGGTAGGGGCAGCCCGCTTGCTAGGTAATCCGCTTGCTAAGGTAATCCGTTTGCTTGGGTAACCTTCTCTCCTTGTGAACATGCCCTAAATGATATTTTTACCACCCTTTCCAGTACCTGGCCGAGTGAAAATCCTACCTCCCCGCGTGAGATAATTATTTTCCCTGTAATGCAAAAAGAAAATATAAAGTGACCATCGTGTTATCGGCGCAAACATAACGGGCATTACCTATGCATACGTTTTAATTTTGTTTCAAATTAAAATTACAATTTTACCATGCCCGCGGGTAGCAACGTTACACTCTTTTATTTTTATAAGAATATATTTTATAAGAATATCGAGACTGAAATTTGCGAAATTTTAAGAATATGTTAAGAATAAAGCGGAGGCTGAGATTTTGAAAAGGATAGATATAACTTTCTATGTTGAAACATCTGTAAATACATTACAATTTTATGTTTTTAGCTTAACCGTATAAAACAACCCTTGCTGGTTAAGAAATTAACAGTTTACTGCAGTGATTACACTTAATTGTCCTTGACATAGTTGAAACAAAATCGAGTACTTTCGTTTCCATAACGCTATTTCTGTGCGAAATGCGATTTTTAAAGCCAAAACGGCTAAGTGTCGTTTGACGTGACATCTCGACGATGGAGCAGCAGGTGCCCAATGCAACACGATACAGATCTAGATACCCCAATAAATTCTAAAACGGAAATGTCATAAGCTATAATTTAAGAATAAAACAAGAATATTTTCAGCCTAAAATCGGCAGAAAAATAAGAATATTCAGCCCGGGCTGGAAAAACAACATTCTTATATAAAGAAAGAGTGTAGTCTAGGCGGGTCATCTTTACACAAATCATTGCTATACAACTAGGCACAACTAAAAAAAACGGAAAACAACAAGAGAACTAAAGATACGAAAATTAACAACAATGACTAGAAACCACTAACAAAGTAACGGTACTACAAATAATAATTAAAATCGATTATAAAGATAATAGACTAAACTAACTAATAAACTAACGGTATTACAAATAGTAATTGAAAACGGTTACGACGAGCAACTAGAAATACACTAATATGATATTATTGAAAATTAATAAATATATGCTAAGAGAAAAATAAATTGAGCTTTATTTTTTGAATGAGTACTAGAAGATCAATATAACAGTCTTCTGAAGCTAGAATTTCAAAAAGTATTCGTTTTATTTTCCTCTTAAAAACATTTCTTGGAAGTTTTTTTTAAAGACATTGGTATTTCATTCCAAATTTTAGTTCCGATTCTAGAGAATGAGTTCACTTGAATTGAGAGTCTAGAACTTTGTGTACAATGAAAATTATCTGAAACAGAGGATCGAGTATTATAAAAATGAATATCAGAAATATCTTGAAAGAGATCTTGAATGTTCCCAGGAGCATTTCTGTGTCCTATGTTGGGAATTGAATTCAGGGAGTTGTAGGCTCAAAACTCCAAATATACGAAATATTTAATCAACCAACCACGTAATCCGGAACACACAAATAACGGCGAATCACAATGGCTAAAACGGCGAAGAAGCTAGACTCGAAACTCCAAAAAACAGCGACAAGGCTGGCCTAAAATCTTAAAACACGGCAAGAAAAAAACAACAACAGGATGAAAAACTGGCAAATTCTTGGGTTGCACGTGACATCATCACTTTCTAAAATCAAAAACTATAGAGCCACCAAAGCTTTTATCTTCATCAGGCATGAGAGGGGTTAAATTTATATCTGTGAACAACTTTTCAGCTCAAGGAGATGCTTCGTCTTAAAACAGGCACATTTTAAATTTCAGAGTTATGGCAGTGCGTGACATAAAGCTATGAACGTGTTTTTCGAAACGTATATACTTACCCTGGGATTTTTAGCCTTTTCAGAAGTTAAAGAATTAAGGAAAATGCTTATTGAAATGTTAGGTTGATCATTTCAGATAATCAGTGGCCTAGATAGCTAAAGTAAGTTCCAGATGTTTACACTGTTTTCCGGCCGCCATGTTGGTGTTCCTTGGAGGTACACCAACATGGCGGCTCCATACTGGGCTCTATAAATTTGCGCAAACTATTTTGACAAATATTCTAAGTTTGGGAAAACGTACAGACCTAAAACTTTGAGAAGTGTCTTAATTATTTGTCTCCTGTAACATGATTATTTCTTGACTTTATACACTGAATGGTTTTCGAATTATTTTTTTATTGCGTGACAGTGCAACCCAAGAATTACGACAGCAAATTCGGGGCCACGATTGGCTAATCAAAATCACCTGAAATTACTCGTACTAAGGCGAGAGGGGTGAGTTCAGTAAAGTTTCCAAACATTCTTTTTCAAACATTAGGTTCGCTAAAAGATCATAGTGTAAACATTTTAACGGTAAAACACCGGCATCAATAAATAAAGGAATCGCATGCTGATTTCGCTCAGAAAAATAGGCAAAGCGAAGAGCTCGCTTTTGGAGTTTGAGAAGCTTTTTAAGGTGTGATGCCGTAGTTTACAAATCAATCCTACAGTTTGGCTTATTTTGGCGTCATGACCGCTATAACGCCTGGAAGGTTGACTATTTAGCTATCATTCTTGTTATCGATCTCTCTCCTATCTTGCAATCTTTAGCTTGTGCATGTGCAGTGCATGGTTGACTGAGTCAGTTCCCAGTTATTTGGTCTGGAGCACCCAAGACAGCCCTAGCTCCTAGGCAACTTAAGTGAGCGTTTGTATGTGAAAACGTAGTCCCTGTAGGCTGAGTCAAAGTTTACTCTGCATGATTATTATAGACCATATTGAATAATCAAATGTGCAAATATTCCTCTTTCTTTCTTCCTTGCTTTGAGTTTCTAGTGGCCATTCGATCACAGTGAGTTTCGCCAAGTTGATTTTCATTTGTTTGATACGTATTTCTGCTTTAACTCCCAAATCTAGTCATTACGTGACACTCGCCGCGCGCGCGCCGAGAGTTATCCCGATTAGATGAGCCAAAGTGTTTATATAAAGAAAAGTTGTCTCGCTTGCGAGGGTTACCCTACCTGGCGACTTACCCACCCGAGTTGTCTCGCTCCAAGAGACAGCTTACAACGTTTAATAGTACTTATTTCGAACAGTATTTTCAGGGGTATAATGAAAGAAGTTAAAAACTTCGTAGGCTGCGTGGCACTTGTTACTACAATAAAAAACAAAAGTTAAGAATGTTGCTGGAAGTGCCAAAATCTTAACACAATGTCCAGACGTTTCGGGACTGTGCCCTTCATCAGTGGAATGTTCGTTAACGAAAATTCCACTGATGAAGGTCGCAGTCCCGAAACGTCTGGACATTTGTTAAGATTTTGGCACTTCCAGTAACATTCGTAACTTTTATTTTTCAGGGGTAGCCAATGGACTGGGGGTCAGTGGTTTGTCCATCACCCGTTATTGCTAGTTGAATCAAATAAGAAACGCAGGAGATCCGTCGCGCGCTCCTACGTCACGTGACTCTGATCTGTGACGTGCTTTCGCCAAACTGTCAAGAAATTAAGAGGTCTTGATGTTTCGAGGCATGAGGGTTAGTAGTTTCGGTCATTGCTTTCATTTGTCATTTTAATCTTGGCGTGGCACTACGAGACCTTGGAAGGAAAGATTTTTCCTTATTATTGACCCGTTATTCTTGTCAGTTCTTCTTGCTCGTTTTCTTCTCCGCAAACAACTGAAGAAATACACCTGATCCTGCTCAGCGAGAAAGTATCTACTCTTCGATCGTTTACAACCAGTCATTTCTCATCAGAGTAAATAGGGTTTTGGTTGCTATGGTAATACTATATTTCTGCACAGGCGTTAACAGTCATTGCCTGTACTAATAACATGCTTCAATTTTTAAGTGTACTTGCAGAGAAGCCCACCTAAAAATTAAAATCCTGGAGATCGCCAGTGTTCAGGCTTCTTTAATAACGGTAAAAAAAGTTGTTCTAAGTAGGGATTAAATCTTGAAAATTCATCAGTAACGTGGGCTCCTGTCAATAACCAAAACAATTTCCCCCAACATGTAAAAAAATTGGCCAGAATGTCAGAAAAATGCATTTTATG
This sequence comes from Catalaphyllia jardinei, assembly GCA_022496165.2. Taxonomy (NCBI): domain Eukaryota; kingdom Metazoa; phylum Cnidaria; class Anthozoa; order Scleractinia; family Caryophylliidae; genus Catalaphyllia; species Catalaphyllia jardinei. The sequence continues at coordinate 27,104,097 of CM042754.1, read as the reverse complement.
TGCTTTTATTTCTTTTCTCCGGGAGATTTTGTAACTCGTAAGGGGGATTCGGTCTGTATCCGGGAGACTCCCGAATAATCCGGGAGAGTTGGCATAGATGTACTTGGTAGCGTAGTTAATTGCGTTAATCGCGCGCGCGCTTAAACTATGCCTTGCGTGTGCGCAAAACGTACGCGCAGGAACAAAACTAGGGAGCTTAAGCACGTGCGTTTTTGAGACGCGGACGGCAACCGGAAGTGAGCTATTTTCACTTTTAACTTGCCCTCACACAACCACATTCACATTGCTAAGAATCTTTTCTCTATTAGAAATGAGTAGTATAAAATTCTAGGAGGCAAAACGGCCCTGGCACGCGAAATATTCTCTTCCGCTTGCCGTCCGCGTCCCAAAAACGTGCGTGCTTAAGCTCCCTATTATCTCAGGTAGTGCAGAGTGTTATGCAGGACTGTCAGTACTTTTTGAGTCATCTGCTGCCTGTATGTAACTTGTTATAGTGCAAGGCTCAAAAATAACTTACAATTACTGTTTGTCAAGACGGTTTTAAATTTTACCGTGGTGTTTTACGCTAAATTTCGTTCATTTTAAATTCATTAAGGGCCCTCGGACCTATCTTGCGCGCGTTTCCAAGGAAGTGAAATTTCACTTCCGGTCAATGGCGTCATCATACCAGGCGCTCATCAGGTGCTATGTTTATTACGCGCGACCCCGGCAAATTTAAAAACATTACGTGGAAATTTGTTCCTCTCAGGTGGTTTGCCAGACAACATAGAAATGTAAACAAAAGAAATGAATATAATAATATTGAGACATGAACATAATATTGAGACATTGGAACAACAGAAGTCTTTTTTTTTAACACAATTGCTGCTAATCTCGGAATACCACGCTGCTCACGTCTATGTGTCACCCAATGCCTTTTTCAGCTCGCGCTCTGAAGAAAAACCGTTTTCTTTGACGTTGATATTGTGGTAAAAAGCAAATCAAAATGTGGTTTATCGTGGTCTGTACTCTTACCGACAACGAGTAGGCGTCATTACTCCTTTCCCAAACATTCTTTTCGTATTGTTTCTGCATATTAAGCGAGTTTGTAAAAGTTTTTGAAAGGAAAGTCTGACGCGTACAAGCAGCTCATTTGCATAATGTAGCGCGTGCAATTTCAAGTCTGAGTCGGTGTTTTCAGTTGTCAAGAGAATTTATTTCATTATCTTTGATATTGTGGTAAAAAACAAATCGAATGTGGTTTATCGTGGTCTGTACTCTTATCGACAACGGTGCTCGTCATCACAGTGGTCAAAATGTTGTGGTCCGCAACAAATTGAGCTACACCACAGAGCGCGCGCTTTGCTTTAGTTATTGAGTACGTCAGCAGCATACACCCATGGACGTGGCGAAAACACTTCCGGTCTGCTCCATTTTCTTCCGTTTTTCAAAAAACCCTAAAATAATCCCGGTTTTTGCGTCGAATTCAATTTTTTCGATGACAGACTATTTAAACTGTGACTGCAAATTAAACTATGGTTGCATTTTACGGAATCCTACCGTTTCAAAAAAATTATGAGCGTTTCAAAGCTTAAACCTAGGTTTTAGATTTTGCATTAAAGCAGTCAAACAAATTCTCAGCATAGTTTAATGTGAATTTATATAGATACACTAGATCCACAGAAAAACGATCATCAAAATGAAACTCTTCCAGGATTATAGAGATTTCCGTTTCTGGTCACGTGATCATGGGCGTGGCCGGATGACGTCATTATTCAATTTCGATATTGATAACAAGAGCTGTGTTATAAAATGAATTATGTGCAGCAAAAAATTTCCAAGTTATACCACAAACATTTTCCTTAGCAACAGCTCCTAAAAATGGGTCTGAGGGCCCTTAATACGTTGACCTAGCAAACGTGATAATTTTACTTTTTCAACGCCAACATTTGTAACTTGATACTTTTGTTTTCTTCGCAAGTTTGTAACATGATACCCTTGTTTTTTTTTAAAAAAAAATGCGTACAAAGAAAGATATGCTTGCTTTTTTCCTGTTGGAGAAAAATGAAATAATGTTATTAACTTCTGAAAAAAAATGGAAGAGGAATGATTTTGTTTCATTCAAGAAGCAAATTTTCTCATCATCGATAAACAATAACTAATTTAATTATCAAATAGTCACGTCGTGTCTCGGAATAGCACGTTCTTATTAGGTTGCCACCGTTGGTGTTAACAATCAAACCAGTTCAAATACACAATGATATCGATTAATACAACCGAGAAGCGTTTCAACTTGACCGATATTATATCCCCTCAAAGACTAAATTTATTTGCGGTTTCTGTAAGTGCCACAGTGTCTGCAGCAATATTCGGAAATGTTTCGGGTGAATGCATTTGTGAGCTTCT
>CM042754.1:27061712-27096712 GCA_022496165.2 Catalaphyllia jardinei | reverse complement strand
AGGATCAAATGTTGGCAGTGAATCTTGGTTCTGTTGCGGCTGTGCTGGGTAGGTGACGAAAGAAGCCCCAGATGAAGTAGGGAAGGACTCTGCAGTGGAGGTTGCACCAAGGTATCCACTGCCCCAGATCGTGGACACATCAGGTGGTGGAGTCCAGGATACCTCTTGTGTGCTGAATGGGGGCGGCTCAGGTACAGCTCCTGCTCCAGACCAGTCTGGTATCTGACTGAACAAGGCATCAACAGCATCTGCCTCAGAACTCACAACCTGACCTGGCGCTGCAGGCCTAGGTGAGTATATGGCCCATCCATCACTGTCCAGAGGGGAGTTACCCACATCCCAGATCTCAGCCATTGTCTTGCTATTGGACACCACGCCGCTGTTAGTGTTACTGGCATCCAGGAAGTTCACCCAGTTGTTGGAATGTCGGGCACTCTTCCCAACAAACTGCTCCTCTGAAGTACGAGACGAAGAGCTAAACAGACTGTCAGGGTTGTTATAGCACTGGTCGCTACTGGTCCACAAGGAAGGGTGGCCTCTATTCCGTGAAGCACCACTGTCCGAAAGGCCATAATCACTCAGATCAAATAAGCCAAACTTTTGTTCTCCTTGAGATCCTTGCTTCGTCAAACCACCTCGGGAGAATGGCTGATTCTCGGACAAGGAAGGTCTGTGTGGAGGACGATACTGAGAGGGTGCTCCAGGTCGTTCTCCAGCAGGGCTACGTGGTGATTTTTGAGAGTCCGACGACATGGTCCAAGGGTTTCGCCTCAGAGTAGATAGGCCAAGGTCATCACCCGCTTTCACAGATTTCCTAGAACCTGGGAAAACATGGGGAAAAAATAACATTTAACGGCAACAAGTCCAGTGGGGACCTTAATCAACTTTACGTTGCTATCACCTATTTATTTTTGTCAAGATTAGTGTCAAAATCTCAGTTTTGGCTCTGGCCTCTCGCGATCTGAAGCAGTGAAAGTGAAAGTGGGAGTGAAATTTATTTTAATAAAGGCACATCAACTCCGTCGACTCCAGTTACCTGGAGTCGATGCCACAAGTTCCAGTTACCAGTAAGCTAGAAAAAAAACTTGAATGAATTACGCCAAAGGAAAACCCTAGGCGATGTTTTCATGATAATAAGCTACTATAATGCAACCGTCGTTTTCAAGAGAGAACATACGCGAACGAAATCATTTATTCAGCTACTCGAAAGATGGTACACAAGCACGTTGTATGAAATCATAGTCACTAACTATGATGAAATAGATTTGCGTTTTACTCCATCTGCTAGACACATTCGTTCCACAGTAACAGTACGGTATAGACTTACCTGCTGATGACCAAGATGGACCGGGCCCACCCTCAAGGGGTGCTGACTTAGTGCTCTTGACGCGAGTCTTGTTGCCCTTCATCACCGGAGGCTTCACCTGCTCCACGCCATTTGAACTATCACTGCTGACAATGCTGCTGTAGCTACTACTTCGGCTACTGCCACTCAACATAGTGGGAGAGGTGGGAGGTGGTGAATCAGACAGCGCAGGTGATAGGGCAGATGTCTTGGTGTACGCCTTCTTCTTGTTAGGCTCCTGCTCATCAAAGTTATTCTCTTTTGAAGAGGCTTGCATGTTCTTGCCTAGAGCTAGTGACATAACAGCGGCAGCGATGGCATGTGGAGAAGTTGCGCCAGGATGGCGGAATTCGCTTGGTTTTAAACTGTCTGGACTACTGGCACTACTTTGACTTTTGCTGACTTGTCCGCTGTTCTGACCTTTCGCTGGAACCTCCAAACTCTTGGGTCGTGCTGCTCCGTTGACCGCTTGCACTTCCCCTTTCTTTGACTTGGCATTCTCCGCTGTGGCGTGGGTCTTGCGAGCCTTCCCTCTTTCTTTGTACGCATCACCTGACTCAGCAGAAGCTGCGGTATGACTCACAGGTTTGACTGAACTACCGTGCTGCTGCTGCTGGTGTTCTCTGAGGTGAACATGTGTGTCTGTAGGTACATTACCTAGCTGTCTTGTCCTGTTTGTCTCCTTTGATGGCTGTTGTATTCTAACCTCTGGCGTGGATTTGTCTGATGATCCATCACTGCCACTGTCATCTGATAACCCTCCTTCCTCGTCTTTACCCTTTACCGCTGTAGTTTCTTTAGCCTTTACTTTCTTGTCTTTCTCCTCTCTCTTACCGATAGCTTTGGTTTTTCGTTTCTGCTTTCCTTTCAGTTCTTTGGATTCTTTAGAGTCTCTTTTAGGCGCCGACTCGCACTTGTTTGGAATGACTACACTGATGATTTCATCGTTAATACCTTCAGGGAATGATTTATCCTTCTCTTCTGTTTTTCTGCTCTCCTCAAGTGCTCTTTGTTCGCTTTTCTTTGGTTCAGTGATCTTTCGAGTTGTATTTCCACTTGTATCCGTGCTGCTTCTTACACGACTCTCTGCAGTGCATCTAGATTTGCTTTGGTTGTCTTTTCCTCCTGAACACGTTTTGCTTTCACTGGGATGGCTTGACGACCTAGCAGCTCCAGGTTCCGTGCTTTCAACCGTACCTGACAGGGTTTTTACCATCATTTCACTTCTTGTGTTTCGATTTCGTGTTCCGTTGTTATCTTGCCTTGTGGTACTGGCTGTGACATTTTTGATATTATTATTTGTGGGTAGATTATTGGTGAAACTAGTTGTGACAGTGTCGCAGCTCGATGGTCTGTCAGGTGTTACAGGAGTAGTTTCTCTACTACTGTCTCGCTGAGGTTCTCTTCTGATTCTTTTCTGTCCAACTATTGGTTCTTCTCTGACGAGAACTCTGCATATAAGACAAAGACAAGAAACAAACAAAAGTTTTTTTTCACCCGAGGTAGCTCGTGAGTGACATACGACTGTCACTGACTGATAAACAGTCTTGTACTAATAACATGAGATCTTCACTTCTAACACGAGATCTAGACTTAGCAGTAGTCATGCACCTCTTCGGAACCTCTAATTTTATTTGCTCCCGGAGTCATCCACCTCTATTGTTTTCAGGACTAGGGCCATTGTTTCTGTTGTTTATTCTATTGTTTTCTCGGCCAATCCTGTTAGACCTTACGAGAGGTGCGTGGCGCCTCAGACTTAGCACTGAACTGCTAACTACTCGGGGCCTCGACTTACAATGCCAGCCCTCGGCGTGACCCAGAATAAGAAACCTTAACTGTTTCGTTGGGATCAAAGGTGACCCAAAATGTTCTTTCCACCTTTCAATGGTGTTAAACCCAGTAGTGTTTTAATTTGGCAATTTTTGCTGACTTTTCTTCAAAATGTCTCTTTTTCCTGACTCAAAATAAAGTTCCTTGTTATTTCCCTCATATTGAGAGATCTGTCCCCTGGCCATTTCTAGACCTGTGGCAACCCTTTGCAATGCGAGTTCCGACTTATAACGAAAAAAAAAAATAGAAGATCACATCTCGCAATGCAAAACTAAACTTTTCATCACTTTTTTCCATCTTTTTTTCGGCGATGCAATGAGACATGTCTCTTAAAAATAAATTTGACTCACATGGGTGAAAAAATTAGCGTTCCACTCACTTGTGTTTCTTGACTCCAGCAATAGCATTCAAATCAAATATTGGCCCTCGTTCTTCTTCTTTCATTTGTAACAGTTGCATTTCCGGATGCGAAAGGAACACGAGCCTGCGTGCCTCAGCGTAAGCGGCAATAACAACAGCTAAGAAGACCACACCCATGAGCACAACAGCGACTCCTTGTACGACTGGCTCCCAGGAATTGCGGCCAAGAGCCGTGGAACACAGGGGGAGGAGGTGAGTGGGAATTGTTGCTACCAGCGTGAACTCCATCACAGGACCGAGGGTGGTTTTCACTTCTAGTTTACGAGTTACTCGAGACATTGAAAAGTCTGGTGTAAACCTGAAAGCAAAATAACAGTCTCAGTGTACACACAAAAGACTCGCATAATTCTCAACCGTCCAAGAGAACTGCTTTCCCTCGCTCGTTCGCTAGTCCCGCTGCCTCGTAAGAGTGACACCAAAACATACCGTAACTCTCTACAACTCTGTTTCTTGATGCTAGACTTCTTTCTTTACGAAAACGTAGGCACGCCAGGAGTGCAAGATTTATTTTTTTTGTGAACTGAATGGTTTCAGAGATAGCAGAATTAAATCGATGACATGTGAAATGTTTTACTAAACAATTTACAGTAACCTAACATGTCTCAAAATTACTATAGAAATCACCTTATTTTCTAACAGGCAATTTGATTCGTTCTTTGATACAACCCACATTGTGATTGGTGTGACATGCGCACATGCATAACTCCTCATCACTCACCGATCTCATAGCCATTTCAACCCCAAGAGAAATTTTTGCTCAAAAATACTCAAGCCGTTAATAAGAGACCTTTTCGCATTTTATACGTGTCGTAAGCTTACCGTTTTTACGAAACAACACTACTTCACCGAAAATAGAAAGAAAGAGAAAAAACTTTCTGATACGTTGAAAGTGTGATTTTCCACTTTAACTTGACGCCACGCAGTCTTCAAAAAATATCGAACTGAAATGAATGCCATCAAATAAAGCTATAAACTGCTACTGCAGAGACGTAAAAACAGTTTGAAATGAAAGCTATTTAATATCCTGGAAACAATAGCCGACAATTTGTAAGCTCCAATTGAATTCATTCCCACATCAAAAATAGAAGTGTCAAGTTACCATTTATAACTAAAAATAGCAAACATCTCGTGCGAACGATTTTCTCCGACACGAAACAACAAATTTAAGTATCAATTTACCATTTGTAACTAAAAATAGCAAGCATCCCGTGGGAACAAGTGCTGACGATTTGTTAACTGTTATTGAATTTACTCCCTTGTGAAAGACAAAAGTGTCAAGTTACCATTTGTAACTAAAAATAGCAAACATCTCGTAGGAACAGGTGCTGACGATTTGTTAGCTCTTATTGAATTTACTCCCTTGTGAAAAATTACCGTTTGTAACTAAAAAAATAGAAATATCTCTATATATTTGCATGCAACAGGAACAAAACAATCTATTGTAAACGTTCGAACTTATTCAAATCAAAATAGTCTCCCCCAAAACACTTTCTAAGATGATGCGTAACGTCTAATTATATTTACTCCTTGTAAGAAACAAAAATATCAAGTTACCTTTGTAACTAAAAATAACAACATCTCGTTCATTTGCATACAACTAACCGCTTAGTGCGTAGCATTTTACTTACGTGATTTCTATCTTTCTTGATGTATTTGGTTTGAGGATAAAAGACTTGCAGTTTATGATTTTAAAGCCGAATCCTTCACATTCGTAGCCATTAATACTGAGAGAGCTGATGAACATAGCAAGTTGACCAGGATTTGTCGCTGTGACTGTCTTCATTACTGACAAGGATGGAAGAGACCGCGAACGGGGAGCTGCTTCTTAACAAAATCAAGAGATTAATGAAGAGCATGCATGACCAGTGGTGCTAACTTTTAGGAGTGTCCGGCGCCGACCAAATCCTAGTTTTTCATGTTTCAAATTTAAGGGTTAAAGATGATTTCCAGTCCATACTGCGCAGTCTCGGAACTCTAATGTGTGTAAGTCTCATACGATGAAATGCAAATCGATGTTACTCGTTATGAACTTCTTACCTTATCTTTGAGGCGGATTTTAAATTCTTTTTCCCAACAGTTTCCTCGAGTTTTATAGCTATGAAGGTTTTTCATCAAGTGATATCAGAAAGAATGCAGCGTAAAGCTTTGCATCAATAATGATGGTTGAAATGAAACTTTGAGTTTACTCCATGTAAGTAGATGCGAAATGCTACTTTTTGTGACGTCTTACATGAAACATAACAAAAGTCGTAAACAAACCCTCGAGAGTGTGCAGAATGGACTGGAAATCATCTTTAAACCCTTGAGCAATTTAAATTTTCATGTGAAACTACTACTGCATCATTGGATAATGCAATTCAAGAGTTTTCATTGGCTTAGCCATCAGGTATATGAGCCATTACACCATGCTCTACAAATATGCTAGCTTACGTGTGATTTTTGGGGCCCTTTTTATTTTTATTTATTTTAGTTTTCCACTCACGCTTGTCGAATATTAGATAATCATTGCACCTTCTTGGCTACCTATCATCTCATATCAAACAAGCGCGAGTGGAATCAGTCTACATGCATTGGAGTAACATATCAAACACGAGAGACAGTGTTTCATCAGGATATCCAAACACCGAGAAGAGAGTTAAAAATACGACGCGCACTGGAGTATTTTTGATGAAATTCGAGGTGTTTGGATAGCCGATGAAATGCTGTCTTGAGTGTTTGATATATCTTCTCAATCGAAACAAAAACTACAGAGTAAAGGAAGAAATAAAATCGTCAAAATCTATGCTAATTAAGACCAGGTATCCAAACTTCCTTCACGCTATAATATTAATAAGTTTGACAAGTAAAGAGGAAAACCTTCTGTGTGGCAATCCAAAAGCTACTAAACTCTACGTTAACATGACTATTTTTCTTACAAACTGAAATAAGACAATAATCTTCCCTACATTACTGTTGATAAAGAACAGGTGACATTAGTACAGAGTAACTCACTGTGACAATCTGCTAACTGACTTGGTTTAATCTCAAACAATAGAGTGCTGTGTGTCCCAGGCCTCTTGCCATTGAGAGTGAACTCTCCTCGGGCTCCTTGTCCCTGGACTACTATTCCATCTAAGACTGTGAGATTGTTTCTGACAACCAAAACATTAATAATGTGAGGAGCAGAAGAAATTACTGCAGGTATGTATCAGAAGAAAGCTACACTAGTCATAGAGAGCGGTTAGTTACAGCTAGATTACTAAGCTGGAAAGCTACATTACATTAGTTGTGAACTTCTGCTACTGGTTTTGAAAACTTGTCAATGTTGTGTTACGGGAATTGGAAGTATAAAGAAGAAAGTTGCTGCCAACTGGGTATGGACGACTAGCTTGAAGCTCCTGGTGTATCCACCCAGGACACACAAACTTCTCCCCCTCCTATCCAACCCAAGCATTTTGTCATGTTACTTCAAAAAACTTGTCAGTAACGGTATTTTCTCTAAGGGTAGCAAGCCAAAACTGAGACTCAGGAGACTCGCACAGCCATCCAAAAACATTTGAATTTAGATTTTGCAGACGGTTACAAGTATTTGTAGTTTAGCTCCAGCCAAACGCGCTAGGTTTACAGAGAGTTCACAGGCAGGTAATAAAAGAAAAAGAACCCCACCTAATTAGAATTACAGAAGTTTTGAGTCGCTCATCTTTGGGTTGAAACTGTACAGGTATCTTGACAATAGAGCGTGGACTGAGGACAGTGACCACTGTGCCATGAGCGTGAGCTATTTCTTTCTTAAATGTGGCTGATTCATCCTGAGGAGAAAACAATGAAGGTTACACAAAAATAAATAAAAAAAATGATACGATATTTAGAGAGGAAGCCACATTACCATTAGCCACTTCTTTTAATTTATTTTATGGTATTGATTTCAGCTAAAAATGTCATTCATACCTCCTCTGCTGGAATTGAGAAAGTGTTATCATCTGGATCAAATCCATAAGCTTCTGAATCAAACCTGAAACAAGCAAGTGACAGTGAAAAAGACAGTTTTAAGTGGTCAGTCTCGCTCTTTCAGTATTTACAATGGGCTCAGCGTCAAATTGCACTTGAAAATCAATGTATTTTAGGTATTTAAGTAATAAACCTCGTTACTGTGTACTATTAGCCACGCTACAATGCTAAATATGTTTTTGCAAGTACGCTTTTGGGCGTTGGTAACAAGAATTAATGAAACCAAAAGAAAACAGCTAAATTAAGAAGGGGATTTTAAGGGCAAACGGAAACAAAAAGTGTAAATGGACATAACATGGTTAACTAGTAGCAATTAAAGATTATGGGAGTTCGTTCAACGCCTTTACTGCAATACCTTGAATGAATTCATCAGTGGACTTTCATCTCCTATCAGTTGCTAAAATCGGCAATCCACGTTTTACAGACTAATGTCACATTATGACAAAATCCATGAAGTATTTTCTTGTGGTTTTCCGATTGGCAAGTAGATGTCCCTTCTATAGCCTAAAAACTACGATTTATCGACACAATACCATGACAGCACCAGTTTCCTGGGACTCGTAAGTTTAAGAGAACAAAAATATTTACATTTGCCTTAAAATTTCATGATTTTCACATTTTCTGGTAAGTTTTAAGCGTTAAAAGTAAATTTGGAAAAGTATATATTTTACATACATTATTCTGTCCATTTAAACATAGTTAACTATGATTTAAAACTGCTGGAAGCATAAATATTAGCCAACATTTGCAATCGCATGCTTGTTCAGTTGTAAACAAACACCATGCGACTGATTCAAATATTTCCACTGATGAATACATGTAAAAATAGACAGCATTTACATTGTTGTTCCACAGATTGAATTAATTGCTACCTGGAACTAACCAACAAAATTAGTAAAATGCAATCAAAATACAGCGAAAGAAAGAATGCTGTTCACGGTTAACATCCTAAAGCCAAGATGTTTCAAAGTCACAATCATGAACATAATGAATAATTGTCCTGGTCATCTCAGAAAAAGTGTCATCTCGCATCCCGACAAAACAGGCCACATTTGTGTTTGCACGGCCCAGAATCATAACTGCAAACAAGCAAGCAATTGACCGAGAAACCAAAATGGACTCACGGAGGCCACATTTTGTGTCCAAGACCGGCTGGTTGTCCCATAAAAATCTCAATTCAGTCTGCATTAGGACTGCGTTATCCTTTTCGTTGATGGACTGGTTTTCTCCATTGCAAGGGTATCTACAACTTTGCAACTGATCTGATTTCTCTTGATCTGCTCGATGGAAGCATTTTCTGTTTTCCATATGAGTACATGCATTAAAGCGAGGCTGATATACATGTAATGAAAGCGAGGCCACAGCTCAGCCCCTGAACAATCTTCGGAGGGGTTAAATTTGCGTCCACAACAGAGAACAGCAATGTCAAAACATTTGCCTTTATGCAGGTTACCCCACCCATACACAGGGCACCAACACAAAATTATATGGCGTTCCTGTCGAACTCGACTGCAAAAATCCTGACTGCCAAGAGGCAGACCCATTGGCTACTCACAAGCATAGGTGAGGAGCTAAAATTGAGACCGTGACCGAGGACGGAATATGTATAAGCCAGAACAAGACTTCAATCTGCGATCTTTGTTTCTTTTTTTTATAGGTCTGATGCTGCCATTCTAACAACTCGTCAATGCTGCCTCATAACACAGTCTGATCCATGAATTTCTACTTTTTGTAGAAAAATGGAATTCCTTACCTATCAGCTAACAAATCCCATACACCCTGAGGGTACACAGAGAAAGGCACAATCTGAGCCATGACAGGGATATGTGCTGGATTCTCCAGTGTGAAGAATTTGGTGGAGAAATTTCCAAGCTGTGTCAGAGGAAATTTTACAGGTTTGTCTGATGAAAATGACGGCCATGAAAGACTTGCTTGTGCTGGGATTTGGAACCCTTTAACAACATCTGTATCTATTATAAAAGATATATTTAATCTGCAAGAGAAGGCAAGAAATAGCGTTAGGAAATGAGGAATTATAATAATTACAGTGTATTACAAATTAGAAAACAGAGGACTTATTTGTCATATGCCAGTGATTTCCTATATTTCAATGGTGATTAATATTATAACAGAGAAACTGAAGTGACAAGCCATACAAGCGTTAGGTAAGGAAGAACATAAAAAAATCAGATATTATGTGTTAGCTTTACAACAAAGGGAGAAAAGCCTCACTGCACAAGGACGTACTTATTCTTTCCTAATCGCTCTAAGGAAGAAAACAACTTCTGATTCTTTTCCATGAATTGACTATCAATTTCCCCAACATTGGAAGGCAAGGAAAAACTTGAGAGCCACTGGTCACCTGCAAACACAATAAAATACATAGTGTTCCTTGCACTGGACTCAAACATACCATACATTATCACTGACAGCCAGGTTATCAACAACATTGAAGAAGTTTCATTTTGACAATTGAACTTTTGTTTCAGCTATTTGACATACATAGGCTCTAGGCATATTTAGTGGCTGTCCCAAGAAAAAGCCCAGAGTCCTTCAGATATTCTTATGGCTCATCACACACTCCTCCCAAAGAAGGATTAGAAGATCAAAATAAAATTTTTAAAATCATATCTTACTTGCATGTATTCCTGTATAACATTGAGTTTTACAGCCTTTCAATGGATCATAAAATAACTCTCCGACCTAAAAATAAAAAAATATTTTATAAAGCAGTTTTCAATTGTTTACCAATTAGACTTCTCAGTCAATCTCAAACAGTAGTAAAACCAATCAAAGTACATGTACAGTAATTGCCTGATTACTTTTGACACTCCATTGAAAACCACTCTAAACTGTTGCACATCACGTTAAAAAAATTTCTGCAACTACAGGAAAGCAGTTTGTCTATTCTATGCAATATCTTTCCAAGACCTTTCAGGATTAAGATATTGAGCCTGTGTGCAGCCAGCTAGCTCCTTTGCCCTTTGTCTCAGTATGATGCAGATAGCAAAATAGATGTCTGCAAGAGGGCTACAGTAAGAATAAAGTGAAACAAAACACATGCAACAAATTATTGAGATCTCCTATCGCCAAAATGCATCCTTCTTGATGGCGATAAGAAAAGTTAATAATTTGCATACATCTAACCATAAAACAGCTCTCAGCTCTGAAAACCAGATGCTTAATTAAAGTGGTACTATGACCAAATTTTTACCTCTTGATATTATTTTTTATAACATAGCTATATGCTAGCGCGCTCTCTGATTGGCTAATTTTTTATGAAAAAGAAATGGATGGTTCATAGAGATGGTTCAGGCTGACGTCATTGTCGGTGAAATTTCTTGCCAGCAGAAGTTTTTTCGCACAACTTCTTTCGAGTAAAACTTAACTTTAGCTGTTACCAATGACTAGTATTATCCAACATTTGAGTTAGGGTTTCCTGGTGACTTTGAAGATTTAGAAAATGTGTCTGAAATGGTTGCAGAAACATCGAAAGCCTCGAAAGATCAACAAAGCGAAAGTGCTACTGGTGAAAACAACACGTGCACGTGCACGTGTGGCGAAAAGTGCTGCCAGTGAAAACAACACGTGAACATGCACGTGCAGAATTTGCAATTTGATCAGTGCAGAAAAAGCGACTTTTCAGCGTGAAAAATGTCTTGCTATGTTATAAAAGCAATGGACAATGCCTAGCTAGCGTCCATCCAATTCGGGATCCACTTGGATAGTTGGGAGAGCACTTAGGTAGCTAGAGATGCTCTCGGCTGCGCCTCGAGCATCTCTTACGCTACCTTCGTGCTCTCCCAACTATCCGCGTGCATCCCGAATTGGATGGACACACGCTAGGCATTGTCCATTCCTTTAAAGGTGTATCACACAGAATTTCATGAAAGAATAAAAACGTTGTTTACCGTTTTCAAATATCTGCATTAGTTCCAGAGATATTTAAGTTTGAAAAATGTGTAAAATATGCAAATGAGATGACTGGTGACATCATACACTCAACCCAATATTATCTCCAGTATATAAATAAAGCTATCTTGGCCAATTTGCAGGGCAGACCAATGAAACTTGGCAGGCTAATAGGTCTACAGGAGACCCATCTGTGGCTATAAAAATTATGTTCCCATGGCAACTACCTCTTTTCCAGGCCCCACCCACTTGATTTTAATATGTCAGTTATTTTCAGCTCGAAAAACGTTAAATGGTGCAACAAACTTGAGCTAAGATATTTATATGCCTGCTGGATCGTGCACACAAGGCACGATTTGCAAACATGAAAATGGAACGCTTAAGGTGGCCAGAAATGCCTTTAGTATTGGGAGGTCTGAAACCCAGTATGTTACCATGGTAACAAAACTTTTAACTCTTAACTCATAACTTTTAACTCATATTGTGAAGCACCTTTAGTAGAATCTTGCTGCAAAGAATCAAACACTTCTGATACAAACTGGCTGAGATATCTTTTTTCATGATATTTGATCAAAATTTGGTTGAGTATATGACGTCATCATGTCAACATTCTGCAGTACCACCTGGAGTCATATGCACATCAAGACAGGTGAACGGCAAGGGCAGAACGCATTTAGTGCATGCAGGAGAAACGAGATGAAACTGTGCGGTTCACAAATGAAACCCACATGGTTCATGAACAAAAACCTAGGTTTAAACTTTACATCAGCCAAATGTATGAAAGGCAATAACATTTAACAGGGCATTGTTTGCTTATCATTTTACTTTGAATGGATCATTTTCTCACTTTTAAAACCTATTGAGAGGATATCAATAAAGCAAGTTAATAAAAGGAAACATGAAAAGTCACAGATCACATGACTTGGCTGTGCATTGACCCTAACTGCTTTTTTTGGTAAATTGCTGGTTAATTCAATGCTTTAGTGAGTGCATATTAATTTTGTCTCTTGATTGTAGCAAACTGTCAGTTTTTGAATGGCAATAAATTTGTAATGTAAACTACATTTCCATTTGACCACCTTAAATGGGATTTAGAAAGCAATATAACGAAGAATGAATGCACAATTCCCTAGGTTTTGTCTCGGTGTTATCTTGACCTTTATTTGTTCTTTCCAAGGTGGATTTATGGGCAAACCTCACATATGACTCTGGACAGTACTGTAGGTAGTTGAGCATTGCGATTGAAGCACAGTTTGGGACAAAACACCTTGACCACTGCAGAGAGGGGGCAGGTTGTGGAGAATTGGCACCAAAGTTAACAAAAAGTACTTGCCAGAAGGGTTGAATTGCATTTAACTGACAATAGCACTAACCTGGACTCTCTCATTGGGTAGTAAGAGCATCTCAGAACTCACAGGCTCAAATGAAAATTGATCATTTAAAGGATAAGGCTTGACAGACACTAGCCTCAGAGTGTTGGAGAAAGAACTTAACAGCGTGAGAGTGTGGTTCACAATTTGGCCCTGAAAGACATGACAATATTGGGAAACATAAAACGGCGACTGTGCAGTTTTTTTGTAAACACAAGATTCTTGCGAAAAGTGTACATGGCACTAATTTGGGAGTTAAGAAAACAATTTTTAGAGCTCTCCCACAAAGGTCGGACCTCTGAGCTGGAAATATTTTGTCCAAATTTGATTAATATAATATGTAAGGTGATTTTCTTGCAATTAGATTAATTCACAACAATCACAATCTATAGTTCACAAATGTCCTAGTATTCATATTTATAATGAGAAAATAAAGATGTTGTTATTCAAAGGTTTCTTTGAAAACAAACAAGCTGACTACTTACTGGAAATCCAGGTTGGAAAACTATGGAGGCTGGAGAGGAAACTATCTTTCCATCCATTGACTTTAAGTAAAGAGGGATATGAAGAATCTGTAAAATAAAAGTAAAGCTTGAGCTGCCCCATTTAACTCCATTTCAGGTTCCAGGCATTCAAAGGATAGATGTACATGATATTTACTGGTCAAACCAGGTCTAGAAGATAGTGTAGTCTACATTGTATTTAATTTGTTATACCAATCCAGCCACTAGATAGTAAATGGATATAGTGTTATCAACCCTTGAGCAGGGCAGCAAATTGCGAGAAACATAATATTATTGTGAGAGGTCTGACAAGGATAGTGTTTTGACTGCTTGTAGAAAAGTCCTCTGGCTAATGCTACTATTGCCACTTCCAAAATACAATGCGCAATCCAGTACAGGTCTTCAAATTGCAAGGTACTTACTTCCTGGAGGACTGAGTCTGACAATGAATAGATAGTAATTGAGCAGCTTGTAGTATAGTCCCCTGGCTAACACTGCCATAGCATTGCATTTCAAAATATAATTGCCTGGTCTGACAAAATTGAATAAGCTACAGTGTAGTTGAACACAGGCACGCAAGGCGTGCAAGAGCTATTTTTGGAGGTAGTGAATAATGCCTGTCATTCAATGGTGTTATCAGTCTGGTCTGCTAAGAGTGATTGGTCAGTAAAGTCTTAATGGTATTGGCTGCAAGACTTGTGTAAAGTTTGTCATCGGTCATTGGTCGGTTTCGATCTGACATCTATTGTTAGTCAAATCGGTCTGCTAGAAGTCCATTTGCCGGTTTTGTTTTTATCTTGTAAGGCACCTGTACTTGTTGACATCTGTTAAGAGGTGTTTGCTGTAAGTTAGTGTACCAGCTTTCAGTGTCAGTCGTTGAATAGTTTGTACTGTAAGTTCTTGCTGAAACCCCTTTCATAATTTGAAGTGGTTTTTGACAGCAAAGGTAGGAACAGAATAAGAATGTGCTATTCCTTGACTCGATATGATTAACTGATAGTTAGATTAGTTTTTGTCTAATTGTGAAATTATATGTAGTTTTTTGAACCAAGAGGCCATAACTTGTTAGCTCTAATTGAATTTACTCCCATGTGAAAAACAAAAGTGTTAAGTTACCATCTGTAACTAAAAATAGCAATATCTCGTTCTGTTTGTTCAAACATTTCACGGGAACAAGTGGTGATGATTTGTCAGCTCTAATTGAATTTACTCCCTAGTGAAAAACAGAAGTGTCAAGTTACCATTTCTAACTAAAAATAGCAACCATCTTGGAGAAATTCATCAACTCTAATTGAATTTACTCCCTTGTGAAAAACAAGGCTGTCATATTACCCTTTGTAACTAAAAATAATATTGTTACACTTGCATACAAGAACAAAACAATTCATGCACTCAATAATTTGACCTTGCTCCCAATGTGTGGCTTCATAGCTCAGTTGGTAGAGCATCGCAGCGGTATCGCGGAGGTCATGGGTTCGAATCCTGTTAAAGCCCTGATTTTTTTTTTCAGGCTTCTTCTTCCCAGTTGCTTAATTTGGAAAATTTACTGCGAGGATCATATTCACTTGCATCTATAACCGCAGTTCAAATATGAATTATTTCATATATACATCACATAACTTCACTGCACAGGAAAATACGAACTCAATAATTTGACCTTGCTCCCAATGTGTGGCTTCATAGCTCAGTTGGTAGAGCATCGCACCGGTATCGTGGAGGTCATGGGTTCAAATCCCGTTGAAGCCCTGATTTTTTTTTTCAGGCTTCTTCTTTCCAGTTGCTTAAATTGGAAAATTTACAGCGAGGATCATACTTCACTTGCATCTATAACCGCAGTTCAAATATGAATTATTTCATATATAAATCATACATACATCTCTCACTGATCCACTGAACCACCCATCCATAACATACCCGATGCGCCAACTAAGAGATTTTTCTTTTTAAAAAAATAACTCAAAAATAGTGGCTTGCTTAAATTAAATCAATAGTAAGATTTCCCCATTTATGCATAGAACTGGATAAGAGACATGTCTACTCACCTCATAATCTGTTTCCATTTCTATTTCTCCGATATATTGACCCTCTCTCTTGGGCACAGAAACCTCCACACTAAAATATGTTACATAGCTTGGCTTGATAGAAACCTGAAAGTCAAGCAAAAGATCCAAAGTTTAATACATGTACAGACAAAATTAGTCTTTAATAGGGTTTGCAGCTACAATTCGAAACAGCATGTAGATAAAGTCTTGTCCAATAGCCCTGGGCTGGTGGATTTTGTATTCAGGGTACTGGATTCTCAAACATGCATTTTTGGACATTTTGGAGATTTTCAGTCTGGAAATGAGCCAAATTAGCTCTGATCTACTCAAAAGGGCGTTTGCCACACAGCAGAATGCCTTTTTTCAACTAGCACCGTGTTTTATGACGTTTTTGCTTGGGCATGCACAGAAATCAAAATGTCAAGTTTTAAGATGAGAAAGTGACCTATGCTATTAAGCTTTTTGTTTTTTTGTTTTTTTTTTCTCTCTTTCCTTTTTCTCCTTTTCTTATCTTTTTGCTGCTGTGATTGACCTTCTACTGCACTTGCTTCCAGTTCAAAATATTCTGAGAGAGAATCATCAAGACAGGCAAATTTTACCATGGAGTAGCTACGTGATGTCCCAGGCAATTTCGCTTCAAGTTTTTCAGTCACATTTCTGAGCATTTTGTGCATATTTCAGGCTCCACTGAGGCAATGACTCTGATCTGGGTATCATTGGACTGGGTAAATGAAGTTACTTGGAGAAAATTGAGAACATGCAAATATTACAGAAGTACTGTAATTGTTTTTTTTTTTTGGGGGGGGGGGGCAGGGAAAAGGAGGTTACTGTTGTTTCCTACAGGCTAGTACATTATAGTTACAGCATGCTAGAAGGACAAGCCCCCCCAAAATGATTTTCGTAGCAGACCAACAACCAGATCCAACAAAATTAGTCTGAACTGTTATTACCTTGCCATCTTCAGCTTGGCTGTTCAGTGGATTATCAGTGGTACTGGATTGATTGTGATTCCCTTTAGATTGCTTGCTCTCATTATTAGATCTGATTTCTAATAGCCTAATTCTTGTAAACTGAAGATTACAGACAATTCTGTAAATAGTGACCTGTGGAATACAAAGACATCCATTGCTTAGCTGTGTACTTGAGCTTTTTTTTCCGAGATTGAAGACATGTCAGGGATGTACACAATTTTAGTTATTTTGTGTATATACTCTAGTAATGCTTTCAGCTGTACTGTACCTCTACTGGATTACTGTTGTAGATTTTAATAAGTTTTGTTCTATTCTCTCCTGTTCCCACTGTGCCGTAGTCAACTACATCTTCCTCCAAGCCATCCACAACATACTGAAATAAAACGACCAAGTAAATATTAATGGTTCACATGACATAATCCCTGTACATGTACATGATCCCTGAATGCAACATACACTGCTAACCTTGAGTTTTCCATCAAAGCAGTGGATAGGCACAGTAAAAATGGATGCATTTGTGTACACTCTAAGAATGGTTGAGAAAGCCATGTCTGAACCATTGGCTAGGAACTGAACAAAGAAAGGCGTCACTGTACTCTGAGGCGGTATCATGGCTGGTTTGGTAAAATTTACAATCTGCAAACAAAAGTAAAACCACAATCACTCATGGGCATGGGTTGAAATTGGAGCTCCAGTGGAACACTCAATGTTGATTTGTATCATAATTTTACCACTGATGCCTCAGAAATGGAATTGCCAATGTGGATCCAGGAAGCTAATTTGTAACCTCAAAAAAATCTTTTGTTGTCATATTTTCTCATCAATTTGTTATCTCAAAAGCCTCCAGATTAAAGGGACTTAGTCAGCTTTGGACACCAGACCTGGACACCAGACCTGGACACCAGACCTGGACACCAGACCTAGACACCAGACCTGGACACTAGTTTTCTCACTTTAAAGATAGTTCATCCCAACCTGAAATCAAAGTACATCTAGAATTCCACTTCAATCTTTACAGTGTTTTGCTTGATTTTCAATTGTTTACCTAAAAACCTGTTTTTGAGTGTGCTTTTGCTAATCCTATAATGTTGTTTTTATCATAATTGGCTACAAACAGTATGGGTCGTGTCTCTGTGATATGCAAAATAGCTATGAAATGGTATCTAATGCCCATGTGTGCCAGCTGACTGTGTCCTTTAAAACAATAACTGTTTCGAAATAAAGTATAATTAACCGTCACTTCAGAAAGACAAATGCAATCTGATCAATCAGGGTATCTTGCAACAAAAAAAAAACAAAAAAAGGATAAGAATTTTATCGAAATCTCATACTTACAGAAAATACATTTTCCACCTCAGCTGGAAAGGCAGCATCATAAATTATCATTGTGAACCCAAATGTATTTGTGATAGGAAGTTCCCTTGACACAGGAACAAATGGAGGCTTTCCTACAAAGAATCTTGTCTTGCTAACAGAATATGCTATTGTCCTGAAATCCAATTTCAAGATAAAAACTATATTAAATAGGAGGTCTGCAGAACCATTGACAACTTGATAGTTAGAAGTTACCTCAACAAACAAAGTTAACATACCATAAGCATGCCATCTGACAGGGTGCAGAAAAATTAAAACAAATAATGCATAATTTTTTTTTCGTGGGGGGGGGGGGGGAGGATATGGAAAAATGTGTCAACTATGCAGAAATTTCAACAGTTAACTAAAATTGATCACAAATGAAGAGCACAAAGTTCTTCTGACTAACCCCTGCAGTATGTTCACTTGATATGGAATTTCTAGTTTAGGAGAAATTTTGCTGTTTGTCTTTATCAGCAGTTTTCCACTTGTTTGTCTACTTCTCTTTACATGGAAAGCTGTGGAAAAATGGCACAATCTATAGCTGAAGCTCCTACAAAGTTAAAAAATATAATACATTGCCTCAAGGTTCCTCAAGATAAAAGGAAAAATGAAATAAACTGTTTTAAGCGGGCAGAGATTAGTGTTTTGTTAGATAGCTGGAGTTTAGTGTAAAGTTAGAACTTAACCAGAAGTCAAAGTAACCTATAATATATTAATGAGAGAATGGCGACTATAGCCTAATTGTTACCCACCAGGCAAGAAATAGATTTAGCCATTGCCATGAAACCATGGATGTGTTAAACTAAACTAGGTTAATAGAAACACTAATACCTCATTCACACCAACTAAACATGTTTAATTAAACCAGGTTTAGAAAAATGACAACTATTAAAGAAAAACTGCAACTCAGGCTTTTATGCAGGATTCAGATGAACTTAAACATGTTTTTTAATTTGTGCTGAATTTGAAGAAAAAAAGACATCAGTAAGCAGCTTTTTTAAAGAAAACAATTTTAAACCATGTTTAACTAAACAGCTTTTAAACATGTTTAAACTTTGGTGTGAATGGGGCATCAGTTAAAGTTTGAGAGAACGAGTAATGTTGTGGGAATATGAGCCATAGGCGAGTGCTTCCACAACTTTTTCGAGTTCTCCCAAACTTTCACGAGTGTTTCTATAACTCGGTAGAAACAGGGAGAACATGTTTTCTATTTCTTTTAGAAAACACAGCCATGAAAAAAGGGAAAAAACTTGTTTATTTTGATCATAGGAATGTAAATTCTCTTTGGTTGCGCCATCATTACGTCAGTTCATTCTAGTTCTGTGTCTCTATCAATTTATAGAAACAGGATTTTTATTCAATCAGCATGTGTATTTTCTTGGGGCTGTTTTCTTAGTATGACCATGACACTTCTCCAGAAGTTGACCACTGACAGTGGGTCACTGCAAAATAAGGAATTTTGGACTTGCACATTGTACCGATGAAAAAATGCACTTCCCACTCAGTGACTGACTAGAAAATACCCAAAGCCCCACAAAATGTTTGAAGTTCAAAATATATTTTCATTTTTCAGATCAAAAGGTTGAAAATATTTAATGCTTTCATCCCTGTAATTAAGAAATAGAAACTATTACCATGTCAAAGAATTGGCCAAAAGGATCCAAGAAATTTCGGGACATAAGTCATTAAACAAAAAGAATTTTTTTTCATGTTTTGCCCCACAAAATACAAAGATTAAATCTGGCAAAAAATATATTTGGGAGGTTATAGACACTTTAAGCTATTTATAATATTCTAACCAGAATATGTAGCAGTTGCTATTTTGATGTATTTTGATCCTGGCTTTAATAGAGTTGGCTGAGTATGAAAAGAAGGTAAAAAAATGACTGAATTAATTATCACTCTGAATGTTTCCACAAGGTACATTACTGAATAGTACCAGGGTGCAAAGAAAGTCATGCCCGACAGCCCGGGGCTGGTGGATTTTGCAATCGGGCTAGTGAATTTGGTGCTTAACTTGCCCGAAGGGCAAGCAAAGATTTTTCGGAGAATTCAAATTACAAAAGTACTGTAAGACAAATGCTTTAAACTCCTAATAAATTCCTGTGGACTGAAAGTCACTCCAACGAAGTGAAATCTGCGTAAACAAGACAAGGTATCGCATTACATGTCAGACGGGGCGCATAGAGTAAAAGCAGATATTGAAAAAAACTTTGGAGGTAAATGTTACCTGTCACTAATTCTTACTGATTCAGAGAAAGCCATTTGTCTAAATTTTGCTTCATAATCATTTGCTAGGAACGTAAACAAAAGGTTTTGATCCTGAACTCAAGTGAGAAATTTATTACTTTTTTAGCAAATATTCGTCACATGCGTTTCAACATGGTAAATAAATTCTAAACACCGATACTGTAGGTGCTTGTTGATTAAAATATGTATACCATATCGTATTGTTTTCACTTTTCACGAAAATCTGTCAGATGAAAAGTTGCCAGAAATGAACCTTTGGTTACTTGTAATAAGATCAACCACAAATTTGCATAAGTTTTGTCTGCATAATATTTGCTCACTGATGCGTTACTCGGCGCTCGCACTTTCCACTTTCTCTTAAACTTGAAACTTGACTTGGAAAACTGACTCCTAAACAAACCTTCTTCAGAAAATTGTCGATTTTCGGACCATTTTTTTTTGTAAAAAATACAATTAAGATGTAATTATTAAAATGTAATTAAGAAAGGAATAATTAAAAATTTATTTTTTCATTCTACTCATGCAAAATTTTTTTCGGGCTAGTAAAAATGACTTTCGGGCTAGTAGATGTTGGTTACAGCTTGCCCTTCGGGCAAGCTGTAAAATTAATTTTCTTTGCACCCTGTAGTGCATTCAAGTTTTAGATCCCACACACCAAATCACTGTGCAACCCTGTTAAACTAGTCACTAGCAGGCCAGAAAACGAAGAACACAACTGTATAAGCTTTTGCTGTGACCATAATAAAGTGGCTGTCATAACAACATGGCTGTAAGACAGGGTTCCACTGTACTTCACGATAAACCTGTCAACTAAACTGGAACATTCCTCCACTTCCCTAAAGTCCTTGCTCTGTGATCAGTTTCTTTTCCTGTTCTGAATGCACCTCGCACAGACAGGTTAACATGAGAAGACAGTTGTGTTTCCAGCACTCCAAGCTCAGTTTTTCAAAAAGTCGCCTTTTGGCGACCTTTAATTGTAAAATGGTCGCCATAAAAAAATTCAGTCACCAAAAAATAGAAAACATGAAGGGGAGGACACTTCATGACATATTACATGTTGCCAAAAAGGAGAAGACACTTCATGACATAGTACATGAACAGCTAATGCGCCGAACACCACGTTTTCATCACTGTACTCTGCTACAGTAAGTTTATGATTTTATGTTGAGTTTCTGAACGAAAAGAGGGGTAAAGAGAAAGACAGGTGATGTTGCCGCTTGTACTATTCATTAAATTGGTCCTATTGTTGATAATTTTTCAAGTAAGTTTCTCTTTTAATCTGTTGGTCACCAGTTGGCGACTTAAGCCACAATTTTGGTCGCCAAATAATTTTTCCACTCGCCATGGCCAACAAAATGGTCGCAGCTTGGAGTGCTGGTTTCTATTTTAAATGCTGTTTCTGGCAATAAATTGTTTTCTCAAAGGGAATCTTTAGCAGTGATGAGAAACGTTCATTGAAAGGCGGTGTCCTTTTTCTGCACCACCTATCCAGGATTTTCCCCCTTGTATGCAGACATAACGAGTGATAATCATTAATAATAGTAATATGGATTGCACTAATGTACGAGGTCAAATTAAAGACAGCTAAGAAACTCTACTTACAGTGAAACTTATAGACAATGCACTGTTTGGTGGTTCTACTGATATTGCCTATCAAATACAAATGCATTATTTCACAAAAGGTTGTATATATAGTGTATATTCAAAACAGAACTTAATTACTAAGATCATAATTATTAGACTATGAGAGTGACCAACCAAATAGCTCCTGCTACTTTGGCAACTTCTCACATATAAACTGTATTTCCTTACGGCTCTATATTTCAGAACTTTTTACTATTTTCATTTGCGTTACCTATAAATAGCAATTAAAATGCCCAGTACAGTTTACATAAAAAAAAACTGAATTAGTGATGTACAACACTTGATTACAAAACATACACTTGACTATAGCAGGGGTATTTTGCAAAACACCAAAGGCCAAATGCCAAATCCATTGTTTGCTTTCAGTTTTATTAATTTCACTAATGTTTGCATGCGGTTAGCTTTTCTTTGTTAAGGACAGCATTCTATTGCATATGACTCTGCCCAACAAATAAAAACCAAACTACGAGCAAATATAAGCGAAACTAACCACAAGCAAACAGCACATTGGGCATTCAGTGTTCAGCATTCTGTAAATTACCCCTGCTGACTTGACTATGAGTAAAAATAAATATTAAGGGAAAGAGTGTTAATGTGTGAGACTTGAGACATTTTTGCCTTGATCAGCAATTAAGCCCAAAATGTATGTTGATCCAAAACATTGACTCTTTCTTCAAATGTTTTTATGCACCATCTTAGTTCATCACCAACATCCAGAGGGGGCAGGATACAAAACTTGTACACAACACCTCTGGCACACAGTTACCACTTATTATAAATTAATGAGTTATTTCTCTGGCAAAAAAAGATTTAAATGTACAGCTGATCACATTGAGGACTGAAAAATAAGCAGCAAACAGTTCAAGCTTGGCATTTTATGTTATCCATATAATTGTGTAGAAATCCCTCTGAAAGTCTGCAAAAACATTTACAGCTATAAGTGTTGAAAAGTCAGAAGATGCTGCAGAGCACCATCACTCCCCAAAGAAACATCCTCAATATGATCATTAGTATCTTAATTCACATAGAGTCTACTGTACATAGAAAATGTAAATAAAGTGCAAAAGACAAATGTTACAATGGAAGGTATTACTAACCGAAATATGAACTTGCTTGTGACCAGCATTTAGAAGATATAGTCCAATACTTTTGGGTTCATCTGAAAAAAGCAGATGATTGTACAAGACAGTAAGTAACACTACAGCTATGTTTACATGCTTCACCTACATTGTCTGGAGCATTACAGTGAATAGTCTGGTGTCCCTGATCAGTTAGTTCTCCTGTAGTTTGATTTTTTTTATCATCAAGGACCAGGCAATAACGTATACCTGGCACATCAACAGTGCCCATGTTCAAGAACAACAGATCTCTTTAATTTCATTGTTTAATTTATCATTATTGCTATTATTACTGTTATTATTATTATTATTATTACTATTGTTATCATCAGCATTATTATTATTATTATTATCATCATCACCATCATCATCATTAGATTATTAAATAACAATACAACTATCATCGATGGGTACATTACAAACTCACAATGCGACCAGCTCCCAGTTGGCTTGATAGCTCGGTTGGTAGAGCACTGCACTAGCAATGCAAAGGTCATGGGTTTGAATCCCATTCAGGTCTTAATTTCACAGCTGCTTAAGTTTTTGTGTATGCAATGCTGTGATGATCAATCATGTCTTCAAATCTTTCTCCACACTTCCAATAATTATATGATCTTTCATAATTTATGTTTAATTTGAAAATTATTATTAGATTAATTTCAGTCACAGTTTTAGGAGTTGGGAGGTGTGGGGGGGGGGGGGAAATTGCCAAAACACAAGTTCTTAATTAGGGCTGAGGGAGACTAAAGTGGTCACAAAAATTATGTTGGCTTACCCATTGTTCTAAGTGTTCCAAAGTCTAACATGTCAGTGGAGGAAAAAAGTCCAGGTGCTGTTGGATAAAACAGTGAGCAGATTACACAGATGTAATTAAAACTTGTCAATGTACATTAATAACAATAACAATATTTAATATGAACACAAGAAACACTGTTACAGCATTTGATAGACTTGAACTAGCATAAACTAGAAAAGAGGTAAGGAGGAGAAAGAAGTTAAGGGAAGTAGTAACATGTTTTTACCTGATGAAACTTCTACTTCTACTGGTAAAATAAGCAGCTCCTGAGAAGGTGCTGGTTGGCTAGCTTTAATACGAATAAATGCTGTGTGATTTGTGGCTACTCTTCCAACAAAGCTTACTCGCATGAGTGCTTTAGTTTCATAAGGTGCGATCTCCTACAAGAAAACAACATGCAAGATCAGACAGAAAATTTAAGAGATGCTATCACAGTAAAAATCTCTAGCTGTTGCAGTATTGGTCTAGATTAAAACCGAGTGCATATATGTATGTTTCCTTGTCCATGAAATGCTTTGAAACACTCAGATGAAGATACTAAGGGAATGGCTGTTTATGGGAGAATAAATAGCAGTTAGTTTTTGGAAATTTTTCCAGACAAAATGATGTCAGATTTTGGAAGTCTCCCAGACTGTTTCATTTTCATGTCCAGGTATCATTATGCATAACCCAGTATCGCACTCCTTTATAGTTTCAATGCACTTATATAGTACATGTAAGCTTCAATAAAACTAGGCCAAGGTTATAAACGGATGTAGACTTCAGATTTGGAGCCACCTTCAGTTTTTGACAAGGGTCCTCTATAGACAGCAACTTCTAGGAAGTTAGCAACTTGTTCCAAGAAATGGAGGATTTTACGCCTACCCAGTGTTTCTGCGGTGCTTCCTCCAAGCCTGAAGGAAGTTCTAAATGCAAATCACCCCCACTTGAATACATTTCTATTACCTAGACAGCAATAAAGATAAGGAGATAACATTACACTGAACTTGAAAAAAAGCAACACCATCATGGGGAACAAGGGTAACATGGGGATTTTCTTGGCTTCATTCACACATCATTTGTTTAGTAACTTTTAAACCCAAGTGAGTTCTGGTTTCCAAAATCACACTAACACTTGAAAGCACTTCCAAGCCATTTTCCTACTAAAATCCAGAAGTACTGCAGAGACACATGAAAAAGACTTTTAAAGACTGATACTGTAAATATACTGTAAGTATACTGTAAGTTTACTCTGAAACAAATCAATTGTACTCGATTGAACAACAATAATAAGAAGACTCTTGACCAGCAAGACCTGTTAAACTACTTACTTGTAAAGGTGAGTCATAGGGATTATGCATATTTATAATTGTAGAAAAACTAAAGTTTAAGGGCACTCTTGCTCCTAAAAAAGGACGCAATCTGTATGGATTTGGAAGCCCCACTCCAAAAACCTGAAAATGAAAACAAAATGCATTGGACAACAAGACTATATAAAGGACATGAAAAAAAAAAACAACAACATGAAATGAACAGAAACAAGGACAGAACATCGGAAAGGTCTCTCACAACTACAAAAGCAAAGCAGGACACAATCTCAAATTTAAATTATGCATTTTTATTTATGGCAACATGGTACATGTTCATGGCAAGTAACCTATATCTTGTACAACTTGTGTTATGTTACAACAGCATTTCGAAACACTGTTTCCCCAAAACGTTGCCTAATGAAACAGAGCATGCTTTGAAGGAGGGAAAGTCTTGAATTTGTGTATCAGTAAATTAATTCAACAATTTGATAATAATTACTAGCAGTCATACCTGATAAGGATAAACTCCTTTGGAGGTGTGAATAAATAATGTATTTTCTACATTTCCAACTAGTCTTGCTAAAAACACTACTTCAAATGTTGTATTTCCTAAAGGATGAACTACCTGCAGAAAAATTTTTTTAAATAGACTGTTTAAGAACACCACAAGTACAGCAGTGACGTTGTAGTAAATACTGTTCATATTTCACTTCTCTAGAAGCTCTAATACCAGTTTAATTTTGTTCATGGCAAACCATAACTCTGTTAAAACACTAACCCAATTGAAGGGTAGGTGCCGTAACGGACCTTTACTGGCAACAGAGGAGGGCAGAAATCTTTTTTTTTTAACAGCTTTATTGACCATTATACATGTTACATACAACAAGATACTGTAAAGACTCATGTATAAGCCGCACTCGTGTATAAGCCGCACCCCCAACTTTAAAGCATGGTTTCGGGAAAAAAATAAGAACTCCAAAAAGCACTCAAAATGTAAAAAAAGTTTGGCATTTGTTCTCAGATGTTAACAATAAACTTGACCAAATCTGTGTATTTCCAGCGACATTAATAAGTTAATCAACTTTGAAAATACCTTTTAACTTAACTTAGCTTCTCTTTAATCAATTTCCCTATTCCTTGTAACTGACAAGAGTTATCTTCATTGCTAAAGCCCACAGTTAAAACAAAACGACTGAATTTGAAGGAAAATAAGCGCAGGAGAACAATGCAAAACGTTTGCTTAATAACCATGCAGTCATTTAATGAGGGAAGTCTGGACGCCAGAACATGGAAACGTTCGCTTTCACATCAGCTGTTTGTGGATATCATATTTATCAAGACCTGTTTAAGCCATCAGACAGAGAAAAACTTGTTGCTAAACGAGAGTTTAACAACCCCATGGACAAACAGGGCGTGAAAGTAGTGAAGGGAGATGAAACGGTCGGCCATTCACCCACAAGTTCTCCCGAATCGCGTTTTATTTTCGTGGAGAAATCAGTGTTGCATTGAAATGTTCGGCCACAGACGATGTGGAGGATTGGAGGTTTCTTAACTGCTCAAACAAGTACAAATAAAACTCTTGAAAGAACTACTGGCGAACAAGAGTCGGGTTTAGAACCGTCCTGAAGATTCTAACAAACGGCTCATTTAGGAGCCACCGAAAGCAGTGATCGATCAATAGGTTTCATTATGTTTAATCATTATCAACTGACGGTTTTCAGTTCAATTTGTGACAACAACAAGCCAGTTTACTCTCTCTGAAAGGAATGGTCTCGTGTATAAGCCGCACCCATGATTTATGGCCCAAAACTTAAGCAAAAAGATGCGGCTTATACACGAGTCTTTACGGTAAATAACCGAGAAGAAATGAAATATATATGCAAAGTGATATGAAGTCATAAGGTCAAAAGAGCAGGTGCGAATGAGATGCGAGGACCCATGCAAGGCACCGTCCATGAAAAAAAAATTTAAGATACAAATAATAATCAAAAACATGGTTATATTTAAAAGACGCTGAAAACTAGGGATGACAGAGGCAGGATCTTACAATTGACCAGGTACAGGGATAGTATATGTCAAAGTGTTTGTGTAGAAGGTGAAAGATGTGCTCAGTAACAAAGTTGCAGAAGGAAGCTCAAAAGGAGGTCACCATGGCAACCAAGCCACAGCCCACCTTCAGGCACCTGTCAAAACAACACTGAAAAGGAAATACCAGTGTGTGGAATTGATACTTACCCAGAAGTGTCAGAGGAGAGAGGGGAAGGCAAACAAGCAAGATAACAGAGCAAAACTGCCGCAAAAAAACTTAACATGGCAAAGCCCCTGCAGATCTCCCTGGACACCCCTTCCCCAACTGACTCTGAAGAACTGGTAGCATTGGCTTGATTTTAACTTTGCCTAAATTTCATTTACCCTCATAAAATATGTAGGCATTTTTCCACTTTGAGAGGAATTCTTCACAATGACTAGCTAGGTAATGACCCTACAAGTTGTTGTATAGTTGTATCTACTATTATTAAATTTTAGAAAACAGCCCTAAGAAATGCACACACTGATTGGTTAAAAATCATGTTTCTATAACTCAATAGAAACACAGAACTAGCATGAGCTGTCGACATAATAATGCCACGAGCAAAGAGAATTTACATTTTAATGACCAAAGTTTAAACAAGACAATTTCCCTTTTATTTGTCATGTCAATGTTTCTATTGATGTGAGATATATATGAATTAATTCATATTTGTAGTGCAGTTGTAGTTGAAAGTGAAGAATGATCATCAAAGTAAATTTTCCAATTGGAAAATTTACTGTAATGATCATTCTTCACTTTCACCTACAACCGCAGTACAAATATGAATTAATTCATATATATCTCACATCATTTCACTGCACGGGAAGATATAAACTCAATAAGTTGACCTTGCTCCCAATGTGTAGCTTCATAGCTCAGTTGGTAGAGCATCGTACCGGTATTGCGGCGGTCACGGGTTCGAATCACGTTGAAGCCCTGATTTTCTTCAGGCCTCTTCTCTCCAATTGCTTAAATTGGAAAATTTACTGTGACGATCATCTTCACTTTCAGTGTTTCTATTGAGTTTAAGAATAAATCTACCAGCGTTCTATAACGAATGCTGTTCTCTGATTGGCTACGCTACTCACTATCTATTATGTGATAGATAGTGAGTAGCATAGCAGTGTACTCTTGTCGGCAAAACGAAGACCGTTCCTTGGCATTTTCGAAGTGCCTGTGAAGAGGATTTAGATAAAGTTTTGAACGACTAGTAGATTTATACTAAAACAATTTATATTAAAACAATTATTAATTTATATTAAAACAATTAGATAGTTGACTCGAGCTGTGCCCTCGTCAACTATCACGCATTATAGTTCACCACTAAACTTTCTCTGATTCTTAATGGTTTAAATTGATCATGTGATGCGATAGTGTTCATCCTCGGAGGGCCACTATTGGCCCATAGTGCGTCCGCCGAAAATACCCGGATGGATAGTAGTCGTTCGTGAAAATTGTTTCTGCAAACAAGCGGGTTTCGTAGAAAATAAACAAGTGAAATTGTATTAAGGCTCTTTGTCTGTTTTCTTTTTCAAATTTTATATTTTGCTTTCATGGCTTTCGTCTCAAAATCTTCAAATTGATTCAATTGAAGTCCAACTGACTTTTGAACTAGAGCATGCGGAAGAAAATTTAGGTGAACAACAAAGACAATAGAGTGTTTATGTCTCGGAACTATCAGTCTGATAGTTGCCCCTTAGAAATTTGATGTTCTTAAAACTTGCATATTTAAGAACATCAAATTTCCGCAGGGCAACTATCAGCCGATAGTTCCTCGACAGAAACACTCTATTGTTTAAATAGAAATCTTCAGGGTTCGTACCCTTTTTCAGAAACGAATTTCCAGGACTTTTGCAGGACTCAGATTGATTTTTCAAGGGCTCTAAAATTCACATTAACCCCTACAATCCCAAGTTCTCAACGTTAATTATCCTTACTGCCTTCCACCCACTTGATATTTTTTAGCTGAGTTTAACAGATTGCCAGAACTCTCCAGGACCAGAGGCCTTTTCGAGGACTTTCCAGTCCTGGAAAATGCCATCATAAAATTCCAGGACTTTCCAGTCCTGGAAAATGCCATAATAAAATTCCAGGACTTTCCAGGTTTTCCAGGACCTGTACAAACCCTGAATCTTAGCTCATGATCTAATATATATTGTCAAATAGAAACATGGTACATGTCTTCTATTTCTTAACTACTTGCACCCTGGTTTGGCAATTAAGGGAGGGCTCTTACATGAAATATATATATACTGAGGATACCAAGCAAAGAACTTACTTTTGATTGAAAAAAGGAAGCATGGAAATGTACAGTGCTACCAGATAAAGATTGCAGTTGAAGATTCTGCTCTGTGTGTGGGTTTATAACTGACACCGTTCGTATGCTTGGCATACCTACATATCTGAAATGAAATATCATCACTAGTTACTACATGTAGAGATGAATGTAAAAAGGGTCAAAGAAGACATCACTTCATCATGGCAGCCAAAACACTGATTTATTGGATAAAACAACAATTTTTTGCATACATTAGCACTTAACAGGTTAATACAGTTGCTCAATAAAAAGCTTCATAAACCTCGCACAAAAATAGACAAAACTTCATGATGCATTGACTAGTTAGATGTGTATTATAATTGTTATATTTGTAATCTGAAGACTTAGAGCTATAATAACTTAGTGTAAATGACTGAGGATTTATTTGTGACAAATAACAGATGTCGTCAATGATTGAGTTAGACGTATAACAGGTAGGGTGACTACACATATGAAAGGGTCTCACTGTAGTCAAGTTACTAATATCCTAAAAAACAATACTAAACTTGTACTGTTCATAGTTGCAGAAGTTTGTGGATAAAAGCCTTTTCATCCAATGAAAAGGGGTTTTAATAAGGTTTCCAGGACAACTGGTTCCCACAGGCAGGTGAAACCTCTTTGAACTGTTGAACTCCTTTAACAGAAAAACTTTCCCTAGATTGTCAAATGTTCCTCACAGCCGGTTTAATTTGCCAATGTCCAGCCCTAGAAAAGTCACCGGAATTTTTAAGGAGGTGGGAGCTTCAAAAAGTAAAAGCCTAAAGGGAGGTATAAGGCTGAACTAAAATTTCTTGAGTAGTGGGGAGTACAAACTAAAAACCTTCTATGGGGGATAAACACAGAGATAAAACACAAGAACAGGCAAAGGCATTACTTAATGCACCCTCATGCCAAGCATAATGAAGTGGTGGATGTCTCCTTTACTAAAACTGATAACATTTTCACAACATAAGTAAGTCAAGATGACTCAAAAGGAAAACAATCCATTATAGCCAATTTTGACAGTCTTTGCAAAATGACATGGTTTGTTTCACAACTGGATTTAATCCTGTCAAGGCATTATACTGTATTTCTACAATAAGGACAATAGTGATAGTGCCAGTTCCACTTGAACCACAACAAGGAAACACATTGAGGAAACACAACCAGGAAAGACAACATTGTGTCAAACAACACAAGACAAAACAATGGATTTCAATGGCCTGAACATTTGTGACTTTTACATACATAAAATTATTTGAAGTTTATCATCACCACATAATCAAGTTATTTTTATCTACTCCCTCTGTTGCCACTACCAGTGGTGCAGTGACAGAAAATAAATTTTGGCCTGAAGTTTTGGTTATCAAATATCCGCAAAGTGTCAGACAACTAGTGGAACACCAAAATCCCAGACTTAAGCCCCTCAATAATTTCACACAAACTTTCATAATTTTAACACTGGAATTGTTCAAAGATCCAAAGTTCATATTGTAATAACATAGTGGTTAGGTAATAAATAATATATCCGACAACAAGGAAATATAAGACCATGCTGGCTGTGTGTCACACATCACATGCAAAGTGAATGACACATTCAACAATGTACGTGTACTGTTGAATATCCACAACATTTAAATTAAGACGTAAACATAACATATTTTTAAATAATATCATTCTAAACTTACTGTTCATAGAAATCTAAATAAGATGGTTCAAAACGAATATGCCTAATATTGGGCTGATCTCTGAAATTAAGAATCAAGCAACATAGATTAATATGAGAGTCAACAATATATCAACAAAAATGTATTTAGTATTAATTTATCTTCGCCAGCCGATGGTACCCAGTGGTCTACCCCCGGGGTTCACTACTTGGCAAATTTGAAGTTCCAGTAAACATTAAATATTCCTTAGAAGAATGTTAAAGGACTTGAAAGTTAAAACAGCTCGAAAAAGATCGCGTAATTTCTTTAAAAACTTCCAAGCATTGTTCGCGACGTTGAGATAAATTAGGATTTGACCTCAAAGATTATCAAAGGTACTTTTGCCTATTTCTGTCTATTACTGTTTAATTTAAAGTCCCTCCAAAACATCTAGATTGACATCTGTGCAATAACATTGAGGAAAAAGTATTGCGTAAATTTATAACAAGGGTTAAAATCATGAAAAACTGCACAAAACCCGTGGACAGAATGACCGATATACCTTATACTGAACCACGACCTCTTCAGACGGAAATCAAATCGTTTTAAAAATCGTATTTAAAGAAAACCCTGACCAAAATATAACCTAATTCTACGATACACTGCGATGAATTTATCACTATTCAAACAGATTATTGAAACTGAGTACAGAATTATTCGGCAATGACATTGTAAATATACGATCGTGAATAGCCGTGATAAAATATTGTCACGCCGAATGGGGAACCTGCCACAACAACTACGCGAATTGAAGCCCCTCTGATCTGGCCTAAACAAATTGCAGCGCGAATGTAGCTCTAAATAAGCTAGTAAACATCCTTACTACTTAGTTAAACACTTGAACAATAAGCAAACTGATCTTAAAATAAAGCCTCGTGTTAATGTGGGCGAATGACCGAGTTCACAGTGTAAGGGGGTGTTGGTTCATCCACCCTTTTCGTAACGGGAATGTCGAGACGAGTAGATCTCCGATAAACTACGGAAAGTATTTAAGACAGCTTAATTTTTCTTACCTTCTGTTCTGATGTGGGCCATCATTCTGTGAATATCATAAAGAAATAACGAGTTATATGGCAAACAACAGCCTCGACTGAAATTTGACAGACTTCAAACACGAGTGCATCACCATAAAACATGTTCGAGTAAACTGCAGTTATCTTCAATTAACAGGGACAAACTCCACGCAAATAGCTCGCAGTGAGTTATCTCGGCTTCCGACCGAGTGGAATAATACTTTGTGATTGGACTTTGGCGAGAATTTTAACGCCATATTTCCGAGTCTCTGGTAGTTCTTTGCATTGAAAATAACATTGGTCTATCCAACACAACATACCTTTCACTTTTGACAACAAATTCTTACCTGTACGTGGCTTCCTGAGAACCGCACATCACCTATATCGCCTTGGTATACACCTTGAAATGTTGAAAGTAAATGAATTAGACTTATAAACCACAAACTCTAAATATAAACTGGCTAGAAACTTGTACAACTGTTCCGTTGCTACCATGCCACGAGTCGACGAGAAGAAACGAAACAACAACACGGACACAATTCTCCCATCTCGACGCCACTTACCAGGTCTAGACATAGGATTGCACTGCATCATACATATCCTATGTGTAACTAAAAAGACTAGGTAAATGTAAGCAAATAAAATAACTCCAAGTGCAACGGCCATGCTTGCGGTTCGAAATCCTAACTTTTTCCGTGGAATTCTCATACACAAACCAAACTTGCGCAAAATTGGCCTCATGGGATTTGGGTACAGGTGCTCGTGTAGTCACGTGACAACTCTGTTATACATTAACATAAATGATTCACTGCTTGGCTAACTCTTAAATAGGTACTTACGTGGATCGATTTTATTTGATCAATTCAGATCCCCTAGGGTGTTATCATTTCTTAGCTTAGCTTCCATGCCAGAAACAAGTCCCCCTCGAGTAAACACTTCGGGCGGCGTACTTCGTGAGGAAGCGATGTTGGCGTTGGAATTAGGAAACACACGCAATCAGTGATCACGGAAGCATGTCAAATAAACATCCGTCCAGGATTCGGCCTTGACAACTACAATTCGGAAATATGAAGGCGACAGTTTTGCACAACTTTTGTTTCTCCACTTTCCAGCTGTTATTTTACAACACCAATATTTATAGGGATCTTCAAATAAAACAGCGACTTGGTTGCGTAAAAATTCAAATAACACAGCTGTCTTCCGGAGCTCTTGAGAACTTTATTGTTGCAAAAGTGAACAAAGAGAGTTAATTTATCACAGTCACCGAATGAAAAGCACTTCACATGCAATCAAAAGGGCAAAACTTCAGGTCATTTCGGTATTAATTTCAAAAACTGCGATTTTATTTGGCATTTTCCTGACAGTCTATTGTTTTTTATCTTTGGATGTGTCCGATTCAAAATTTGCCAAAGTCAGTCACGAACGCAAAACGTTATAATTTCAGTAAAAAAACAATGAAATGTTAAAGATCAGTCTCTCGTGAATGCGATATTACACGACGCATCAAGAAACCACTCTGTGCTGGAAACAATTCTCTAACAAAATATTGGCATGTCATGGCATGTTATTGTAAATTCGATGACTGAGTCGCTAAGTATTTATCTGTGGAATAAATAACTTAATCAATGTCGCCGAAACTTGGCCAGTCTAACCAATCTAAAATAACCGAGCATATTGTAAGTTCATATTGTTGTAAGTTCAAAGGTAAACCTTCAATACTTGTTTCATTTTTCTTTTGGCTGTAAAAATAGAAAAACACATTTCCGAGTAAACAGAATGTTGGTAAGAAGCCAGAATATACTGTCACAGCTTGTCGCCTACACGTCAATATATTGTCAGGACATTGCTCAATAACTCCAGCCAACAGGGCTGATTTCCTTACCGCAAGAATGAACTTCGAAAACGTTCTGTAATTGTTGTAAAAGCGCCCACACCTTTTAGCTCAGCTTTTAGAGATATTTCTGTTTAATCAAATTATAAGTTATTAACGCTCTCATTTATATTTTATTTGTTAGTTATTCCCTGGTTTTTACTTGTTGTGTAGTGACCTTTTTTGACCAAAATTGAATCAACAGGTGAAGAAAGGCTCAGGAAGATTTGTTCTACTTTCAACAATTAAGTTTAAAGCTATTACTTTCAATATTACCAAAGATATCGGTCATCAGCCGCTATTTCAAGAGTGTCATCAGGATAGTAGGAGCGACATGAACCGTTTAAAACTTTGTTTACCATTAGCCAAACAAAACCAAAACACAAGCAGTGCCCTATCCCTAAAAACAAAAGAGGTGCACATTAACAAGAAGGAGCAATAACAGATTAAAGAGGTACACGTCAATTGGGGGTTCTATAGCAAAAGGATGGGTTTAAAAATACACACCGCACACCAGGTGAAACGTTTCACGAACACAAAGTATTGTATTCGTCATGACGGTACAATATAGATTTTCTAAAGAAACGACCCTTAAATCTTGATCGGGAACTGATGATATTTGATCTGCCCTTTTAGAGCAATTTTTAGACAAGATTGATGACCCAGAAAAATCAATGATTTGCTGCGAGACACTGTATGTTGCTATTCGGTAATTGGTCAGTTTATATCTTTGGAGTGAGCCGGACCAGAGAGACCTAGTTTGTTATTGTTTTGTTTTTCATTTTTTTTCTTTCGTACGTTCGTTCGTTCGTTCGTTCTTTCTCTCGTTCTTTCTCTCTTCCTTTATTTTTCTATTTCTATCTGTCTGGCTGGCTGCCTGCCATCATCAGAGACCCAGGGGCAGCTAGTCGGGAAGAAGCTGCGATATTTTCCAACAAGCGATCTTTTCGGGTGAAATTTCACTCGAAAATACCGCTCGTCCGAAAATGTCGCGTCTTCCCGACTAACGCACTGTCCATGCTCTTTCCTCCTCTTCTTTTTTTCTGAACATGGCCTTGTTAACTATGAAAAATTGCCGCCGAAACAGGTCGAAAGCAAATGTTTCTGAGGTATTGCGAAAATATCTCCTTTTTGCCTCCCTGACAATCAATATGATTATTTGGAGTGTGCAGGGTTAGGGTTTCTCTCATATTCTATATAATTAATTTGAA
>CM042754.1:27025522-27041712 GCA_022496165.2 Catalaphyllia jardinei | reverse complement strand
TTTTTTCTCGTGCACGGTTTCTTTACGCGTGAATTCGTAGGTGCTGTGAACTAGTCTACCTACTAAATGGTACAAAATGGTGCCGAAGGGAAGGAGGATATAAGAGTGTCAATGCAGAGCAGGGTTGTTCCCATACATAATTCCTGATCGTTGGTAACCGTAACAAAACTGGTTATTTAAGTTCTCGGACTACAGCACTCGTCACTAGCTTCATTACATTTTTCATGACAAGACAAGACAAGATTTATTTGAACTGTAACATTAACTAAATAACTAATTGAACAAGAAATAAATTAAAAGTACATACAGTTGCTGGTCACCCAAAATAACTAAAGAGCTAAACTAGTTGAGTGACCACCATTTATTAATTGAAAATAGATATAAGGTCAGAAAAGAGGTATTTTACATTTTACTTTTTACACACTTAATTAGATTACAGGACAAATAATTCTTAAACAAGTTTACAATAATAAAGTAAAAATAAATAAAAAAAAAAATAAATACATAAATAAATAAATAAGTAAATAAATAAACAACAGAAACACCAAAATATAACAGTAGTAGTAAAACTTAATAGAACTTAATGAAATGCTTGGTTAATTCTTTTTTGAATAAATGAGGAGTTAGAATTTTAAATCCCTCATCAGTTTCATTCCACAATTTAGGTCCATTGTATTGAATATTAAATTTACCATAGTTTGTTCGAATTTTTGGAACATAAAAAGTTGTTCTAGTTGCAAAGCGAGTGTTGACATTATGCTTATCTGAAGTTTTAATAAAACATGAGTCGAAAATCTTTGGTAATTTGCCAGTAAAGAATTGGTGCATGAAGTACAGAGTTTGAAGTTTGATATGATCTTGAAGTTTTAGGAGTTTAAGTTCAGAAAACGAGATGTAGATTTTGTTTTCCGAATATCTAGCAGAAGAGAAGAGCGAAAAACTACCAGCACATGCATTTATGTCGAATACATCGAAAATAGAACTGTAAATTGAGGGAATTTTTCGCAATTCACAGGGAGCAAAAACTGGACACCCGCCATCTTTGCTGACCGCTGACCAAGCCATTGCCCTCTTACGGACAGAACTTGAATCCCGGACCGGTTCGAATCCCGTTGAAGCCCTGATTTTTTCAGGCTTCTTATTTCCAATTGCTTAAATTGGAAAATTGACTGCTATGATCGTTCTTCACGTTCATCTACAACTGCAGTTCAAATACAAGTTATGTCATATATACTTCACATCATTTCACTCTTCACGGGAGATTTGAACTCAATAAATTGACCTCGCTCCCAATGTGTGGCTTCATATCTCCGTTGGTGGAGCATCGAACCGGTATCGCGGAGGTCACGGGTTCGAATGCCGTTGATCCCTGATTTTTTCGGGCTTCTTCTTTCCAATTGCTTAAATTGGAAAATTAAATGCGATTATCACTTTTCACTTTCATCTACAACCGCAGTTCATATATGAATTATTTCATATTTATTTCACATCAGAACTCGTGCTCTTACACATGTTCACCCGGAATTTACAGAACCCTCTCTAAAGAAAAATAGCATTGTTGCAAATTTTCTAAATTCGAATATTACATGTGAAATACAACATTCCAGAAGGTTTTAGGTCACCCCTGAATAACGTCCAGTTCGAGATTTTCAATAACAACAACAAGCCGTAATTAATTTTTGGGAAAGCTGATTAGAATGAAGTATATTCTTCTGTGTGATTTCCACAATGTTGTCCACAGTAGTGCAGTTAATTAAGAAGTATAAACGGCAATAATAACTTCAACAGATGGCAAACAACACTTGATTACAGGACGACTCTGTTTCAGACTATAAAACAGATGCCTGGTTAAAAATCAAAACTTTGCTTGCTTTTAATCTTATAGGAGATGTTATGGTTCATGACCCTTTGATTTCTGATCATTACGCTGTTTTTGTGCAATTACTATTGCATAAACCACAATTTCCAAGAAAGACTATTCGCTACAGGAAGTTGCATTCGATTGATTATGCTGATTTCAATGACACTATCATGAATTCATCCTTGTTTGATGAATCACAGCTTGATTTGGATTCGCTACTTGAATTATATCATCGTGTCTTGAAGTCTACTCTTGATGTTTATGCCCCCGAGAGGACCCGTCAGGTAGTTCTTCGTCCTTGTGCGCCTTGGTATTCCACTGAAATTGATGTTCAAAAGAACATAAGGAGGAAGCTTGAACGTAAATGGCGACGTACGAGATTGTGTGCAGACAGAGAACGGTATGTGTTGCAGAACAGTGTTGTCAATGACATGATTGCCTCTGCGAAGCACACTTTTTATTCATCAGTGATCCAGAAAAATTCAGGGAACTTTAGACTTCTATTTAAGACAATAGAGAAGCTTCTGCACTCCAATCCGGTCAAGCGTTATCCATCTGAGCCTAATAACTGTTCTCTGTCCGAATCATTCGTTGAATATTTTAGTGACAAAATTGTTAATATTCGCAAGGATCTCGACAAAGTTGATGGACCTCTGAATGACGGTCAAGTTACTTCATGCAATGCTGAGTCTGAAAGCTGTCTATCTAAACAGCTACTAAGTGAATTTAAACTGGTCAACGAGGAGGTCGTATCTGGTTTTGTGAATCACCTGTGCTCAAAGTCCTGTATACTTGATCCAATTCCATCTTCAGTGTTCGAAAGGTGCCGTCAGCATCTGCTTCCAGTGATCACTCGTATAGTTAATTTGTCTCTTACAAGTGGCCGAGTACCTGATAGATTCAAGGTTGCCATGTTGAAACCATTGTTAAAAAAGAGTGGAGCTGATCATGAACTATTTTCTAACTTTCGTCCTGTCTCGAATTTATATTTTTTGTCCAAAATTACGGAGAAAGCAGTCACAGGACAATTAATGGACCATCTTAATGATAATGAGGGCTTATTAGAAGAATTTCAGTCGGCATATAAATCTCATCACAGTACAGAGACTGCGCTTGTGAGAGTTCAGAATGATATTTTTAAGGCTATTGACAATAATAGATCGGTTATTTTACTATTGCTGGACTTATCGGCTGCGTTTGATACTGTTGATCATTCGATTTTGTTATCAAGACTACACAATCGTTTTGGTATTAGGAACTTTGCTCTTAATTGGTTTCATTCGTACCTTCACTCACGCGAACAGTTTGTTTTTATTGATGGAATTGAATCGTCAAAGAAGCATTTATCCTACGGTGTACCTCAGGGTTCTGTGCTGGGACCCTTATTGTATTCTCTTTATACAAGTCCACTGGG
This sequence comes from Catalaphyllia jardinei, assembly GCA_022496165.2. Classification (NCBI taxonomy): domain Eukaryota; kingdom Metazoa; phylum Cnidaria; class Anthozoa; order Scleractinia; family Caryophylliidae; genus Catalaphyllia; species Catalaphyllia jardinei. The sequence goes on along the minus strand of CM042754.1, from coordinate 27,038,437 downwards.
TGATATAGCCAGGAAGCATAGCATACCCGTTTCATCTCTATGCAGATGATACACAGTTATACTTGTGTGTCAAAATCAGGATAAGACTGAACTTTTGGTTATTAGTTCTAAATATCGTCCACGACCACCCCTCGACTATATAAGAGTTGGCGAAGAAGTAATCAAGTCTAGTAAACAGGCCAAGAACTTAGGAGTTGGATTCGATCAATGTTTAGATTTCAAAGAACATGTTAAAATAACCTGTAAGAGCGCATTTTTCCGCATTCACAGTATAGCTAAAATTAGGCGATACTTATCCCAGAGTACTACTGAGACTATTGTTCATGCTTACACAACATCGCGTTTGGACTATTTTAATGCTCTGTTGCATGGTCTCCCTAAGTATCTGATTAATAGACTTCAGCTTTTACAGAACTCAGCAGCTCGCCTCGTTACCTTGACTAGAAGGCTGGAACATATCACACCAATACTTAGGAGCTTACATTGGCTGCCAGTTCATTACAGGATAGTGTTTAAAATATTGTTGCTAACTTACAAAGCTCTGAATGGACTGGCTCCTGATTACATTAAAGACCTATTGAAGTATAATGACTCTCGTCGCACACTAAGATCTTCAAACAACAGGTTGCTTGATGAGCCTAGTGCGAATCTTAAAACGTATGGTGAAAGGGCTTTTTCCGTGGCGGCACCAAGACTTTGGAATAAACTACCACTCCAGATCAGGCTTTCATCATCAGAGGCAGTTTTTAGGGCTAATCTTAAGACTTATCTTTTTAAGCGTGCATTTGATTTGTAATTTTTACCTGTAGTTTTCACTTTTATATAGCGTAGTTAATTCTTAGGATCTTAATTTTTAGGGTTTTAGAGTATTGTAAAGCACCATGGACAATTAATGGAAGATGGCGCTATATAAATGTATATTTATTTATTTATTTATTTTTGTGGCAATTGACACATCGTCAATAGCAAAATATAACGTTGAACCTTTCCAGCGAGTCATTACAACTGATTTACTTCTACACTTCTGGTTTTGAGAGCTTCAATACTTACGGTAAGCTAACGATAAAATTTTGAGCCGACTTCGTTATCATCCGCAATGGGCGTCTTTGACATGATCTACACTAACTTGTTTAATATTTTCCAAATGACTTCCGTTAGTATTAGATGAGACACCACAAAAGTGATAATCGTTGGATATTCTGTACTGATGTCTCTGTGAAGTTATATATGAAATAATTCATATCTGTACTGCGGTTGTAGATGAAAGTGAAGAGTGATCATCGCAGTAAATTTTCCAATTTAAGCAATTGGAAATGATCCCTCTTCACTTTCACTGATGTTTCTATTGTTCCCGATAGTCTTCATCCTTATTTGCATCGATCGAAGAGAGCACATGGAACTGAAAACAGCACATCTCAATAGAGAGCTGCCTAATACAGGAAAGCTAAGTCTACAAAGAAAAGTTTGAAGCCACACATTGGGAGCAAGGTCAATTTATTGAGTTCATATCTCCCGTAAGGAGTGAAATGAAGTAAAGTGTATATGAAATAATTCATATTTGAACTGCGGTTGTAGATGCAAGTGAAGTATGATCCTCGCAGTAAATTTCCAATTTAAGCAATTGGAAGAAGAAGCCTTCATAGCTCAGTTGGTAGAGCATCGCACCGGTATCGCGGAGGTCATGGGTTCGAATCCCGTTGAAGCCCTGATTTTTTTCAGGCTTCTTCTTTTAATTGCTTATGTAAATGCCAGTTTCATTGGTTACCCTGTGTAATCGGACCAGTCTACCCTCGTTGAGGACACGTGATAAGATCGAAGTCATTCCTGTTTAGGTCAAACCTCGGCGCTTCACGGTTTTTGGTTTACTACGTTTTTCACTTGTGTATGGTCAAGAGAACTCTAAACCGGACTGTGATTGTGAAGGATCTTACGGAGAAGGTATTAAGCATTACGACTATTCGCCAATTAAGGTTACGGTCACTCGGATTTCGTATTGCTGCGTATTGTAAACTGAACAGTGTCGAGCGTTTCACATTTTTGATCTAAACGAATAAAACGATGGACTTTACGGCAGTTACAGTTTGACCTAGAGTGAATCACACAAGGAAGGACACGAAGGAGACAAGGAAGGTGATTCACAGAGGAAAATGGATGTTTTGGATGAAGGAAAGGAAGACATTGGGCGCGAAATTGATATGGAACTTGAGACATTTCGCAACTGGTCACCACGTGCAATATCTCCGCTGACCAGTATCGTGGATTCTCAAGAAACTCATGCGGACGCGGTTGTGGACGCGAGAAAACGGATTCCTACAGAGAAGGGTAGGCAATTTGAGATTCTAAGGTTGAAAGAAAATCGGAAAACTGCACTTGCTAACTTAACTAAACAGATTAACGTAATCTCGCCCCTGCTGGCAGATTTTGAGAATGAAAAACAAGTGCGTATTGAAGCTGTTCTGTTAGATGAACTGTTCATGAAAATGCAAGAAGTACATGATATGTATCTCAGTGCTTTGGATGACGAGAGTGAAATTGAATTAGCGCGTCAATGGTATGACACTCGTGATAAAGATGTGTTTCGATCGAAGCAAAGAATTAACGACTATTTGCATGAAGCAAAGAAGCTTCGTAGTGGTTTACGTGACACAAGCTCAGTGAAATCTAAATCATCTCGTCATTCAAGGGGCTCCCATTCCTCATCGTCTACTAAGTTAAGGTTAATCGAAGCAAAGGCAAGAGCTGCAACACTAGAGGTTGAAGCAAAATTCTTAAAGGAGAAACAAGCGTTAAGAATGGCTAGTGAAGAGCTTGAGCTCCGACAAAAATTGCAGAGGCAAAGGCAGAAGAAAGGACCTATGAGGAGTTTGATGAAGAGCAAAACATCGATGGAATGAATAATTATTTGGAAGACGTTAAGGATAAACTTACCTCCACTCCCTTCTTATCAGAGGCAAAACCTAACAGTCAGACTACACTAAAGGTGCCTTCTGTGAAATTCCAAGGTTCAGCCTTTGTTAGTACCATTGCAGCGACCCCTCCTGCGACCACGCCTATCTTTGTTAGCTCAGCTAGCATGAACCCTGCTGCCCAACCCTTTGTCTCAAGGAACCTTCCCATTAAAGAAGAGCACAGAGAAGATTATGGGACACCTACTGATACCAAACTATCATGTAACAATAAAGAGTGTACGTACACATTTGAAAGGGATCCAATTTGCTTGGAAAGTGCAAGGTCAGACCAAGACTATCTTGACATTCAAAGAAAACAGGCAGAACTGTCACAGATGATTGTCACACAACAGGCCAGAAGTCTCCTACCTAGCCACGAGCCACCTACGTTCTCTGGTGATGTAATGTCATATCCAGCATTTATAACGGCCTTTGAAACTCTCATAGAATCTAAGGTAGATAATTCTAGTGAGTGCTTGTATTTTTTGGATCAGTACACTAGTGGCAAGGCAAAGGAACTGATAAAGGGATGTTTACAGATGAAGAGTGGAGACCCGTACGAAGAAGCTAGACGTCTTTTGAAGAAACACTATGGCGACCCATACAAGATTGCTAGTGCACATATCGCTAAACTATCAAACTGGCCAGCTGTAAGGCCTAATGATGGAACAGGATTACAAGAATTTTCTATTGCTCTTGAGCAAGCAAGGAATGCCATGACAGGCATGCAACACATGAATGACTTGAACACAGCTAACGTTCTGCGCCAGTTATGGGAAAAGCTGCCGAGATACCTTCGCAGTAAATGGACGGAGAAAGTAAGCAAGATTAGGAACACTGAACAACAGATAGCTAGTTTCAATGATTTCTCCCAATTTGTGTCTCAGCAAGCCGATTTAGCGACAGACCCAGTCTATTCAGAGGAAGGCATTAGTAGATCAATGGATACAGTTGACAAGCATTATAAGCAGAACGAACGCAAGCCTAAGAGAGGAAGGCGTACGAATTTCGCAACAGATCTATCGAAGAAAAAGGCCACTGGAGGACACTCTCTTCCCGTCAGCTGTACCTTGTGCTCAAAGGCACACCACCTGGATGAATGTGCTGAGTTTCTTAAAAAAACCCTGGGAGAGAGAAGAGACTTCATCAAGGAGAAGGGCTTATGCTTCGGTTGCTACAGTTCTGAACACATCGCCAAGCTTTGCAAAAGTAGAAGATCCTGCAAAACCTGTAATAAGAAACACCCAACGTCGCTTCACGATTTCAACTGGAAGCCAGAAGAGGTGAACACAGAAGGAAGGAACGCCCACCATAAGGAATCAGAAACGGGAAAGGAAGACCAAGTTATCAATGCATGTACCACAATCTGCAATGTGATCGAAGCTGGTGATGTTCCGATCACTATGGGTATCGTCCCAATATGGTTGTACCACAAGGACAATCCAAACAACAGGATATGTGTTTATGCTCTGCTTGATAATGCCAGTGGTGGAACTTTCATTAAAGAAGATTCGTTGAGAAAGCTTGGAGTTGAAGGAGTTGAAAGCAAACTTCTGCTCACCACTATGCATGGCACCCAGGAAATCGATACAAAGGCTGTCGATGGTTTAATGGCTTCTCACTTTGAAGAGAACGAGGTTAACCTAACCCTTCCCAGAACCTACGTCAGACGGCAGATTCCAGCAGAACGTGACGAAATTCCGCGGCCCGAAAGAGCACACGAATGGCCTCACCTGCAGCAAATTAGCAAGCACATACCAGCTTACATGGACAGTGTAGAAGTGGGACTTCTTATCGGACTGAACTGCCCTGGTGCAGTGCGACCGAGAGATGTTATTTGCGGGAACGAGAATGATCCTTACGCAGTTCGATCATTACTGGGATGGTACATTAACGGCCCTGTAAGACATAAGAGCAGTAAACAAGTACATTGCAATCGAATTCAGATTCTTAAGAGCAGCGTAGATGATGAAGTGAAAGGATACATCGTTGGCGAGAGAATGATCAAAGAGCAGCTAACCCCTCAAGTGGTTTCACGAATGTTTGAGTTGGACTTTGCGGAAAGAGAAAATGGAGTCGCACTATCGAGAGAAGATCGTCAGTTCCTGAAGATAGTAGAAGAAGGAATCCGTCATAGAGATGACATGCATTATGAAGTTCCCTTGCCGTTTAGAGAAAGTGATGTCCAGCTACCCAACAATCGTTCTCAAGCAGTTCAACGTCTGCACGGCCTGAAGAAGAGATTCCAAAGTGACTCGCAGTATCGTGCCGAGTACGTCAGCTTCATGTCTGAAATCATAGAGAAGGGATATGCCCGAAAGGTCAGTGCTGGAGAGCTACCCCCTAAAGAAGGAAAGGTGTGGTACTTACCTCACCACGGGGTATATCACCCTAAAAAACCGAACAGCATCCGCGTAGTATTTGATTGTTCAGCTCGTTACCAGGGAGAATCGCTCAATGACCACCTTTTACAAGGGCCTGATCTTTCAAGCAAGCTAACTGGAGTGCTCACCAGGTTCAGAAAAGAGAGAGTAGCCTTCATGGCGGATGTAGAAAAAATGTTCTTCCAAGTCAAAGTGAAGAAGGAGGATCAGAATTTCTTTCGTTTCTTGTGGTGGCCAAATGGAGACTTAATTCAAGAACCTCAAGAGTACTGCATGACGGTCCATCTCTTCGGAGCTGGTTTATCACCAGGATGTTCCAACTTTGCCCTGAAACGTGCAGCCGAAGACGGTGAAAAGGAGTTTGGTGCCAGAGCTGCCGAAACACTGAAGAAAAACTTCTACGTTGACGATGCACTAAAATCAGTTCCAACAGTAAAAGCTGCCGTAGAACTCGTACAAGCTGTTAAGGGGATGTGTGCAAAGGGAGGATTTAACCTCACCAAGTTCGTCAGCAACAGTCGAGAGGTGATCATGTCGGTACCAGCCGAAGATAGAGCGAAAGAAATCAAGGGCTTAGACTTGAGCATTGACAAGTTACCAATAGAGAGAGCATTGGGCGTACATTGGTGTGTAGAGTCAGATGCATTTAAATTCAGAATAGAGTTGAAGGACAAGCCATGCACCCGCAGAGGTATACTGGCAACCATAAGTACGATCTTTGATCCACTAGGACTCATAGCACCCATCGTCCTTGTTGGAAAACAGATACTTCAAGAGATCTGTCACGGGAAAGACTGGGACGAGCCAATCGATGGAGAAGTTCTCGCCAAGTGGGAAAGGTGGAGAAGTCAGTTACCGCTACTTGAGCAGCTCGACATCCCAAGAAACTTCAAGCCTCCTCATTTTGGAAGAATTGTTACTGCACAGTTACATAACATGTCAGACGCATCACAAACTGGATACGGACAATGTTCTTACCTCAGACTGGTTGATGAAAACTGCAGGATTCATTGTTCTTTGGTACTAGGTAAAGCCCGTGTAGCTCCACTGAGATCAGTAACTATCCCAAGGCTTGAACTTACAGCAGCTACCGTTTCAGTGAGAGTTGCAAGCGTGCTGAAAGAAGAGTTAGATTACGAAGAACTTCAGGACCTCTACTGGACAGATAGCAAGGTCGTCCTTGGATTTATCAGTAACGAATCTCGAAGATTCCATGTGTACGTTGCAAATCGAGTACAGTTCATCCGTGACCAAACTTCACCCGAACAGTGGCGGTACGTGGAGTCTGGATCCAATCCGGCGGATGAGGGATCAAGGGGAGTGAATGCCAAAGAGTTTATGCGGAAGTCGCAGTGGATTAAAGGCCCAGAATTCTTGTGGCAGACAGAGGATCAGTGGCCTCGACAAGGCTCGTATGAAAATGAGATCCAGGAGAGTTCCCCAGAAGTTAGAAAGGTCACCGCGAACACCACAGTAACTGAAGAACAGGAAAACATGTTAAGCAGATTTGAAAGATTCTCCAACTGGCAAAGTTTAAAGACCGCAGTTGCCCTCTGTATGAAATACAAACGGCGTCTAAGGATGAACATCAACACAGCAGACAGGAATCTCCCAGTTGATGAAGGCCCTCAAATTAACGGACGGAGTCGTAAAGCTGAAAATGGCCCTGCTACACGCATTATGGTCCAAGACCTGGAACAAGCAGAAGTAGAAATCCTTAAGCTCGTACAATCTAACGTCTTTGATAAAGAAGTGAAGGCCTTGAAAGAATTTCAAGCCCAGACTGAAGATGTGCGTAAGATCGGAAGTGTGTTAAAGAAAGGAAAGCCATTTTGAAGAAAACTAGCAGCCTTAACGCCTTGGATCCATACCTGGATGCTATCGGAGTGCTTCGGGTAGGAGGTCGGATAACGAAGGCTAACGTGGCAGACAGTCTTAAGAACCCTGTCATCTTACCAAAGACCGGCCATATCACAGAGTTGGTCATCCGTCACGCCCATGAGAAGACTCATCACAGCGGAAGGGGTGTCACCTTAAATGAACTTCGTTCAAATGGTTACTGGATTATTAATGGGAACGCAGCAGTTAGACGCTTCATCTCAAGGTGTGTCAGATGTCGCTATCTACGTGGTACTGCTGGAGAACAGAAAATGGCCAACCTCCCAATTTCACGTGTTGAGCCCGCACCACCATTTTCATACTGCGCTGTGGACTGTTTTGGTCCGTGGTACGTTAAGGAAGGCAGGAGAGAAGTGAAAAGATATGGAACCTTATTCACTTGTATGGCTAGTCGTGCGATACACATTGAAGTAGCACACTCCATGGAAACAGATTCGTTCTTGCAAGCACTACGGCGCGTTATCGCTCGAAGAGGACCAATACGAGAACTTCGCAGTGATCAGGGGACCAACTTTGTTGGAGCGGAAAACGAGTTAAAGAGAGCACTTCAAGAGATGGATGATGAGAAGATAAAAGCAGAATTACTGAAGCACAACATTGATTGGATCAGAAACCCTGCTACAGCAAGCAACTTTGGAGGCGCCTGGGAGCGACAAATCCGATCAGTACGGAACATCATGGCAGCGCTTATGAAGCAACATGGTCACAGCTTAGACGACGAATCGTTGCGAACTCTGTTATGTGAAGTTGAAGCTGTTGTAAACAGTCGCCCTCTTACTACCGAAACCTTAAGTGACCCATTGTCTCTGTTGCCACTAACGCCAAGTACACTTCTCACCGGCAAGACCAAGCTTATTCTTCCTCCTCCAGGGAAGTTTCAAAGAGAAGATGTTTATTGCAAGCGACGCTGGAGGCGAGTACAGCATATTGCAAACGAGTTCTGGAGCAGGTGGAGCAAAGAATATTTACAGAGCCTACAAGCGAGACAGAAGTGGACACGTCAGAGAAGAAACTACACTGAAGGTGATATCGTTCTTTTGAAGGATGACAACTCTTGCAGAAACAAGTGGCCAATGGCTAGAGTTATTGCTGCACGTCGAGATGACCAAGGCCAAGTTAGATCAGTAACAGTTCAATCTGCAACCGGGTCAGTGTTGAGTCGACCGGTTAACAAACTTGTGCTGCTACTAGAGTCACCAGAGGATAGACCGGGAATCCCCGACGAGGAGCCAGAGGATCATCCCTGAATCAGGAACATGATATGCGAAGTACCTTGTTAAGCTAAGTACAGTGAACAATAAGAGAAAGTGTTTCAGTTAAAATGATGAACATTTTAGGGGAGCCATGTAAATGCCAGTTTCATTGGTTACCCTGTGTAATCGGACCAGTCTACCCTCGTTGAGGACACGTGATAAGATCGAAGTCATTCCTGTTTAGGTCAAACCTCGGCGCTTCACGGTTTTTGGTTTACTACGTTTTTCACTTGTGTATGGTCAAGAGAACTCTAAACCGGACTGTGATTGTGAAGGATCTTAAGGAGAAGGTATTAAGCATTACGACTATTCGCCAATTAAGGTTACGGTCACTCGGATTTCGTATTGCTGCGTATTGTAAACTGAACAGTGTCGAGCGTTTCACATTTTTGATCTAAACGAATAAAACGATGGACTTTACGGCAGTTACAGCTTAAATTGGAAAATTTACTGCGAGGATCATACTTCACTTGCATCTACAACCTCAGTTCAAATATAAATTATTTCATATACACTTTACTAATACTGGAGTGTCAAAACGCCCGCCTAAAAGAATGTTTTACTTTGACTTGATGTATCCGCTTTAAGTAATAACAAAATGATTTTGAAACATGTTCATTAATAGCCGTTAGGCGGGTAATGACACGAAACGCCCCTTCAAGCCACATTATTAATATGACTCAGATGATTGTCATTCATACATCCAGTGTTACAAAAAAGAAATAAAGTTTTGTTTTTCATGCTATTGATAATTTTGTAATTTTGTTTTTCCTTGACTAGGGTGTCATTTTACGGGTTTGGGCCTTAAGAAGGGTATCAGTATGCGCTTTCTTAGTCCTTAAATGGGATTAGGGTTCAAGACGGTCCGCGGCACACCCCTATCCAAAATTCGTGGGAGTCCATCCCCCCCCCTCCCCCAGCGGTGATCGGAACCACTTGGTCCCTGTTCTGGTGCTATAGCCATGAAATTGACTGTTTGTAAGAAACAAGGTCAAAAACCATTAAGGGCAGAATGTGTTTTGATAATAAATAATTTCAAAACTGGTACTGATGAAATATGGTCCACAAGTTTAAGATTTTGTTCTGGCCGGCACATGAAGTCGATCACCTGTCCAATATTAAACTGCGGGTTAGCTATGTGAATACTTCGAAACGTGTTTTTTGGCTGTTTTAACTTTTTCCAAGTTGAGGCAAATAATCACTTTTTGCCTGTCAGCTGAACAAATTTATTTGATACTGATACTCCTGGGTTCAAACCATTTACTATGACAAATTTATTTGTTGCGGATCGAGCATTTTAGACTCCGCTCTACAAAGTAAAAATAATATATAGTCGCCTAGCTGATGAGACTAAAAGATCAACGCCATTAAAACAAAGAATGCGGAATTAGGGACCGAATGTTATCATTGAAATGCTGTTTCTGCTTTTCCATCAAAAGCGATCATGACCTTTAAGCCTAAAATTTTCACTCTTTCAGATTGATTTTAGTTTAAGTGTACTAGTTAATTCTGCTGAGAATGTCATTGCTCTTGAGAAAACAGATCCGTTATGGTTTAGATTTTGTTTTATGCGTTTTGATGATTATTGCTATCCGGTTACCGAGAAAATACCAATGCAACATGACGTTTTCCAATGAATAAATAAAATAGGATTCTAACTCAGCATAAAAGTATCAGACTGATTCACTTACTTTTTACTGACTTGCTTTGCACCGATAAGCGAAAGTGAAAACGAGAATCGAAGCGCTTACCTGGAAACTGAGTTTTCTTGGGGATTCAATCTGTTTGCGTCAAGTGATCGCATGAGATGACTAGACGTGCGCATTGATTCAGGCATTTGTAGTCGTTACTGCGCGTCAGTCGACAATATCAGGAATGCTCCAAATGATGTCGGTGTGAAAGCGGAAAGACGCTTTTTTTGATATCATTATGGGTCGAGAAGAATAGAAAATACTTTGAGAACATAACGACACGAACGCACTGGCTTATCTTTTGAGGCGGGTAGGGCCGGTTAAGGAGAACTGAGGAATTAGCTTATTACAAAGGAGTGAAAGCTAATTTAGTGTAGTGAAGGAGCGTGACTTTTTGATAGAGCATCTCCACGATAACAATAACAATAAAAAATCAAAAGTTGAAGAAGACACTGGTAGGTGAAAATAGCGTCAAATAAGCTAACGAAACAGAGGTCATTATGATTCGCTCATCGAATATACTTACAGCTGTTTCGCAAGTTCAGACTACAATACAGCGAGGAAGAACTGGATATGAAAAACAGGAAGCATATAGTTTGTGACAATGCAGATTACTCAATCACCTGTGTGCTACAAGAATATAATTGCCTCGGTATTGTTTATACTAGTCATACTAAAAAAAAGACGTCGAGGGATATTAAACTTGATGTTCAGCTCAACTACTAGTCCTCTGTTGGTTCTGCTAAGTCACTCACTAAAGGTACAAGTACGGAAACCTTTAATTAATTCAACAATTCGTAAGAACCAATCTCTCGTTCATCATTCATTGCATGGCTCTCAGAGTAAAACAAATATGAACAAGTGTTCATTCCACTGACCATATTTTCTTTTTCGGAATTTCGAGAACGGACCGTGTATTATATCCCTGATTAATCAGTTACGAGCCTCTAACCGCCCACCCAAACTTTTGTACTTGTAAGGAAAGTCGACTTTCTCTGTCCGGCCTCGTAGCTCAGTAGCTCGTAGCTCTTTACTAGGGCTAACGCCCAGTGGGTTATTCATGGGTTAAATTAAGACTTAATTTACACTTCAGAGTTAATTCTCTATTACATCATTTGTGTTCATAGTGCTACGCGGCACAACATTCATATGTACCCTTACTTTCTCTTCGCCGCGATTCACCATCTAATATCGACCCCGACTTTCTCTGTCCGACCTCGTAGCTCAGTCGGCAGAGTAACAGTAGCTCTTATCCGGAGGTCCCACCGAGGTCAAAAGATTTTTTCTTTACCTCGTGTGGTTCCCTGATTCCCTTTACTAGGGCTAACGCCCAGTGGGTTATTCATGGGTTAAATTAGCACTAAAATTTACACTTTAGAGTTAATTCTCTGTTACATCACTCTTAGAGAATCACTTGTTCGGAGAACTTGCTTTATTATGTTGAGTTTAAGAAACTTGAAATTTGAAAACTTGAAGCAGACTTAACTTGAATTAAAGAACCACCTTAGTCAGTTAAAACCTGCTGGGATTATTAGAGCAAAATCAGAAGCCTGACAAAAGCTTCAGGGAAAGAGATCCAGCATTGAATTAAGATTGACAGCGTTTATTTTACACCCAAAAAGCTCTTAGGCCTACACCTGGCAAATTTGATATTTTTACTCACCGCTTCTCGTACTGGTATCTCGTCTGAACTGAACAGGCCTCTCGTTTGCCGAACAGCTTGAGTGATAAATGCTACGTAAGTATTATTTTTTTAATAGCATTATTCATTGAAATGGAGACGTCCTTTTTTTCATTCAGTTGTTTTTGATGATTGCACGTCTTAACCCATCGGTCTGATGACGCCTGCATAAACAAAAGAGATTAGCTTCACATCAAATAGGTAGTGATGCAATTTGTCCGGCGTTGACTGAAAACTATATTCTGTCACTGGATAACGGCATAATAAATGTTTTAAAACTTTTAAAAAAGTCTTAACTATGACTTTACTTTTAAGAAGATAAATCAAGCAGGCGAAATAAAAGAAAGAGGACTTGGCTCTTCATGCAAACGTTAGTATCGCCACAAATTAATTTTTGCGACATTTTTTTTGACAACTTTGGGAATCTAGCGCCTGTATTCATAAACCTAAATGAAACCTTGATAATTGCTTTTAACTAATTGCTCTACAATGTCTAGATTTCCTAAATCGAAAGAGGACTTTGATCTGTTTTGTTTGACCAGGCTTCATATTCTGCTCTGTGACCACAAATCAGCTTCGCAGCCGTAAAAAAATAAAGATCAGAAGATCGGTCTTTTTCTTATGAAGAGGAAACTTAACCCTTAGGTTAAACTCTTTTTGAAAAATAATATGGGTTAAACTCTTTTAAAAGGACTATTGACAAGGTTGAGTATATCACGTATCCAGTATAACAAATAGCAATGATTTTGTCAAAAAAAAGAAGAATCACCAAATGAAAGCTTGATTAGCTTTATTTATTCTTGTTTGGTTCTACACCCTCGGTTTGCAAACATCGAAAAAGTGTTTTCTCAGCTTTAGCCATTAGCTCACTGTTGCGTCTTCAGTTAATTTGTTTTAGCAGTTCATTCTAGGAGATAAATGAATATGTTACCAATACATATAACTTCAAGTGTTGAGCAAACAGCTATAGCTGACAAAAAAACTTCTCTGCTGATTGCTATTAGCTCACCGTTGCGTCATTTTGTTAATTTGCTTTAGCAGTTAACTCTAGGTGATTAA
>CM042754.1:27005522-27020522 GCA_022496165.2 Catalaphyllia jardinei | reverse complement strand
AAATTCAAAACCAGCCGACTCTCGTTTACTCCAGCTTAGTCATGATATGTCCTTATCCGACTCGGTTAATACATCTACAGGTATGGCGTTTTCTTTGTTGCCTTTCACCCGGGGTATTCTAGTTAAAGTTTTCCATTTATTTGAAAAATGATTAAAATTTTCAGTGGCACATCACAGGGAATGATTCAGTAACAGAGGTCATTATGATTCGCTTATCGACCGGCTAAACATGAGGTGTATTCTAGACCTATAGAGTACACTTATAAGTGTTTCTCAAGTTAAGATTACAATACAGCGAGGAAGAACTGGATAGACTTGCAACAATACTGAGTACTCAATCACTAGTATGCTGCAAGAATATAATTTCCTCGGTATTGTTCATACTAAAAAAACACGTCGAAGTCAATATATATTGAGCTTGATATTCAGCTCGACTGGAAGCCCTTTGTCAACTAAGTACACGAACGAGAACCTTCAATTAATTCAACAATTCGTAAGAGCCAATCTGCATGGCTCTCAGAGTAAAACAAATATGAAGAAGTGTACATTCCATTGACCATTGAAAACATTGAAAGTGTTTGTACACATGAGCTATCGCGGTTTGCCGTTTTTCCGCATTTGAATTCAGTAGGGGGAAAAAGGTCAACACTCTTAGAGAATCACCTGTTCAAAGAACATGCTTTGTTATCTTGAGTTTAATAGAAACTTGAAATTTGAAAACTTTAAGTAGACTAAACTTGAATTAAAGAATTCATTTTGTTTCATTTCATGTTTATTTGCCATTAACCTCGTAAAAAAAAGAAAAAATAATAACACAATACAATAGAAATAACGTGAAGACGATAGACTACAAATGTTTAAGGTGTTAATGACAAGGAAGCCTATATACAAGCCTCAGTCAGTTGAAACCTGCCAAAGAGAGATTATGTTTTCCTGTCTACAGTCATGAAACAGCTTCTAGGCGGCTTTGCTCATCCTCGCAGACCCAGGAGCAGTTATCCTCCGTCATTTCGACAAATGGTCTATTCAGTTTCCCCTGACGCAACTGGCCCGGCATAGTGAATCGAACCCCATCGAGCCTAGTCGAATTGTATTTTAATCGAACTCAATAAAACTTCGAGAATAAAAATACGAACTTAATCCATGGATTGAGATCGATTGAGTTCCGCATTCGAACCAAATCTAACTCACACTAAAATAAATGGACAATTGAACTAATTTTTGATTTCTGAACTCTTGATTTTTTTGTAAAACTGGTGTTGAAAAACAGTAAAAGGTTTTTCGAGGCTCGAATTACTTCAGTATAACGTGTCTTTCGTGTTTTCAAGACAACATAACATAATATTTGTTCAAGCGAATTTATTCAACGAAACGAATTGGACGCAAACCATTGTATTGTGTTCGATTGAGTTCGGCTGCCGAACCCAACAGAACGCAATCTAATGGATTTCGAAAAATCAATTCAGTGTTGCGACTAGTAAGTTTCAAACCTACTAGTCTTTTCTAGAATGTAGTAGTGAATTGAATTTTCGGAAACGGAACCCGTTAGCCGTATTCTTCGATCTAGCGAGCGAGTTCAATTTCGAATAATCAATTCATTATTGCATTCTTGAAACGACTAGCGGGTTCAAGTTTCAAAGAATCAGTTCATTAATGCAACCTTACTTAATGCAAACTTAGTTTGACTGTAAGTTCGATTTCTGAACGTTTGATTGACTATGCCGTGCTGAACAGGGTGAAGAAAAGACATTTGTTTCATCTTAAAAATAGACAATGTATAGGTCTCCGAGGATGGGCTTTGCTCGTTGTGCTGCCCTGTCTTTTGCGAATAAATGTCCGAGTGCTTGACGATCGCACTGTTGTGGGATGTGAACTGTGACGTAGATTTAACACATGTGGTCAGCCCAAGCGACTTTTCACACAGATTAATATCCGCGCAACATGCTGGGTAAAAGCGAAGCTCCGGCGGCCTGAAGGGTCGACAGGCGGAGCCCCATACCCATATGGGAAAGAAAAGGAAGCCCGTGCTCCTGCCAAGTACAGTGATGTTTATCTATCTTCGTCAGATATTTTCGACTTCAGCGTAGGTGAAATCGACTCAGATCGTGTAGGTAAAATGACCTAGTCGATGTAGGCGAATCGCCTTGCTCTGAGGCGAAACGACTGACATTCCCAGCCACTCAATTCAACAAAGAGTGCTCATGCCAGACTGACAAAGGTCAGTGTATTTCGTTTTTGGAGGACTCACGAATTACCGTGTTGAGCGATGGTTTCACAGACGACCCACACCAACAGGTGTCTTAATCTTGCGTCTCACAATTGTAACCAAAAGGTTTATGGCATACTGGACACTTAAAGTATTTGCCTGAATTTGGGAACTGGGCACTGAAATATCTGTGTTACCCGAACCAAAACACTTGACGGGTGAGCGGATAAATGGTTTAGCAAATAGTGATCTTCTCTGAGGAACATTGCGGAAAGGTGAAATGACCCGGTTCAAAGGTGAAATTTATTTCCGAGGTGAAGTAAAGGTGATGCATGTATGTATGGTTGAACCAAGTGCTGGCTTAGTAGCCGGCACTCTTTGCGGGATGCCAAGGGTACAGAGAACTGGTTTCTTTGCCTCACTTCATAGTCGACACAGTAGAAAATCAGGAAACTACTTTGGAACTCAAAAATTCCTTTTATTCTTGACAATACTTCACACTAGGTCATAGTACGAACTGCCAAGGGTAATCGATGTGCTACAGTGTACGCGTTACTTAATATTAAAATCCAGATTAACTTTTACACGTTTAACTTGAGTCATTCTAAGACCACTAATATTAATAAGTAATATTCCCTTTACTAAAATAGTTTTGCAAGTTCCTTTACTGATAATTACTTGGTATTATAATTTACTGAATTACAGTTGGTGGGGTCTTTTCCTCTCGTGACACAACCCAGCGCAACACAAGGAAGCTGTGGTATTCAAACCTCCTTTCGCCCCCTGACGTCTAACGCGGATGAGCGAGAACGCGTTATAAACGATTTGAAAGCTAATGGCTATCCTGGTGGTCTTAACAACAAGACCAAACCCAGACCGCAGTCACTAGAGAGGCCACTGAAGTTTGCGGTCCCTCCTTAGGCAAAGGGCGCGTCTATGGGCCGCGCCATCCGAAATTTTCACGTTCGGCCAGCCTTTAGCATATAGGCCAATACGATCAGTGGGTCAGATATTTTAGACGCCCAAGAACCGACCAACGATAGATCGAATCCAAGGGATCGTCTTCAGAGTGAGCTGCCATGACTGTGCATTCACCTACGTGGGAGAAAGCAAGCGCACGTAAAGCTCGAGTAGAACCGAGCATGGCTCAGGCTGCGCAAAGAACAGCGAATCAGCATGCTGAGTACACGGATCACAACATCCACCGGAGCGACACCCAGATTCTTGAACGCAGTCTTTGCTTGGAGTCATGGCACTCAACTTTGAACAACGCCGCCGCCGTCAACGAGAGGAAAACGGTCCCTTGTACTTACCTACCGTTGATTCAAACTCAGTAAAACAACAACCAACGCGCTTGTAGCGAGTGCAATAACGAACCTAAAAATTGCAACAATGATGAAGGGAGAGAAGTCACCGAAAATTCAGAACAGGAAAAACAGATCGAATATCATAAACCTTCAAAAATGTCTATCATCGATCGCAACACTGGAAGTAGTACTTTAAAAGATCCACATGTTTGAAAACGTTTGGCTATTAAGAGCGAATGTTCCCAATGGTGAAACATATCGCGGCATAGGCCAAAGTAAATTTCAATCATATTCTCAGGTTAGGTAAGCCTTAGTGTGAAACAAATCATGACATACTTCGTTTGGCTGCATGTCGATTTATTTACAAGAAAATCGATAATATCCAAATTCCTTGAAAATGCCACTTTTGGTACTCAAAATTTGAGACGAATGTCGAAGCTTCGTGTCACCACTGAAACAACCTACACCGGTAAATACTATCAATATTGAAAACCAGCAACAAAACATATATTGACAGGAATTTAAGCAATTATTGTTGTAATCTGTTTTGAGCGAATTCGGGACGGAATAAACTTGTGGATAAAACAGTTAAGTGGGTCTTCAGTGTCTCTGGGAATCGAACACGTAAGGGATTCCCCGACCCTACCAGGACAGCTACGGATCTATCGTTTCTTAGATTTTCGTGGAGTAAAATGTAAACGCCATTAAAATTGCACTTCATTGCGAGGCATCAAATTTCGTCGAAGGAAAATGATGCAACTTAATTCAAGATACAGACACCTTCCTCTTTGCTGAGGCAGTCTCAGATTTTTTCACAGTACAAAAGTACCACAACAGCGAAAGCTCTATTGGGTATTGCACCCTCAGGTAGTGTTACGTTTGTTTCTCAGTTGTATACTGGGGACATATCAGACAAGGAAATCACCAAACAGTCTGGAATTCTCACATTGCTTGAAAGAGGGGACAATGTAATGGATGACAGAGGTTTTGTAATAAATGACCTATTAGAGCCTCTAGGATGTACTGTTTTCTCAATAATCAGGGAGGGTTTTCAGAAGATCAAGTAAAAGAGACTCAGGAAATTGCAAATTTGAGAATACATGTCGAGAGAGCAATAAGCAGAATTAAGACATTTAAAATCCTACAAAATGTATTTCCAATTAATCAGGCTGCTCTGCTTAATCAGATCTGGACAGTTCGTGCACTTTTGGTGAATTTCCAGTCACCAATCATTGCACAGTAACTAATAATTGCAAGTGTCTTTTATTACCCAAAATGCAAGATACATACAGTACATATGTATTGCAGAAAATTGCTGTGCAAATGTAAACTTATCAATGAAAATACAACAATACAGAAACAACCAACATCCAAAACAGACAAAAAAATTTTCAAAGGCCTTATTTCACAGCTTAAAACATTTCACACAAAATAATGGCTTGATATGATGTCATTAATAAGAGGAAAGTTAACATCCTTTCATTGTGAGAAATGTATAAGAATGTTCAAAGTAGAAATTTGTTAATTTGGAAAGCATATTATTCCACAAGGTTTGATCAAACATAATTCTTTGCTGAAAGAAATCTACACCTGTCCAAACACATAAGTCACACCATTTAAGCTGAGTGATGCCCATTAGGCCCTGGACTTGATAATAGTAGTTGTGATTTTCTTTCAACTTAACTCCATTGTCTGTTTGCTTTAAGGAAAATTGTTTATTTTTTGTAATGATTTCAATTATTTTTTACCCGCTCCACAAAATGGGCATTGAGCTTCAAAAATCCCAAAGGGATTTTCTCCCATCGAAGGGTCATGAATAATACCATCTGGTGAAGCCCCTAGCCAGCAAAATGCTGGGTTAACCACCAGTCCACTCTTGTACATTTTTTTATTTTGTCCACAATCAAGATACTGTTTTGCAGCCCTGATCTCATTGGTCATACCATACTTCATAGCTGGGGTCTGAATTGTTTTTCCTTGAAACAGTTAATTCAGGAACTTTTCTGTGACAGCTGCCTTTCTTTTGACAACCTGGCCAAACGGAGATGCCGAGACGCGCTTTGCTCTCTCTAATTTCCACTTTGCACTGCCACGTTGCTCTCTTGTGTCACATTCAAGTTGTGATGCATCATTTGGTGACAAGGTAATAAAGCTAAGATCTACATTTTGAAATCCATGTACATATTCATTCCAGTCATCACTGAGCAGAGGAAGTTAAAATGGAAAGTCACCATATATGTTTATTTGATTTCCAATACAATTAAGTGAAGGTAGCTGATAACTTAATGGACTGCCTTTGTTTTAACTGTGGTAGAACTATCATTTTCCACGTGAACAACTGGTGCAGTAGGGCATACCTTTTTAAATTTATCTTGAAACTCTTGAAATATTTGTTTGCTTTCCTCCGGGTCCTTTCTCTAGAGAGATCTTGGATCGTAAAGGCAGAGTGATGCACCTCTTGTTGATTCCTTTCCCACCGATGGTTTTAAAAACTTCAGCTGCATCCAGGGTTGCGGCTCCTCTAGGCACATGCCATTGTCGTGGCTTTGAAGTACAAGCTGAAGTACCATCACTCTCCTTCATAGAACTCACACCGCGTAGGCTAAAGCCGAGAGATGATGACCATGTACCTACCCGGCTTTACAAGAACATCTTCTAAACATGATATTCGATCCTGAGTCGCTGAATTATAAGATCATTTTCATCTCATGTGGCTTTTCCGACTTAGACATGGAGCGATAGCATTTTCCTTTCATAACACAACATTCAGCTTCGTGAAATGTGATAAAAAGATCATGAACATAATCTTCCACGAAGAACGGTTGAGCCCTCTGATCTGATTTTTTTTTTCCTTGATAAACTCCTCTAAACAGTTCTGGGTTAAAGTTTTACAAGTTTCTTCCGTATTAGCTGTCATTTTTAGCCTGGGAGCAAAGGTCAACACGATTGCACATTCATAATTAACCATGTGTCATATCAAAGATGGCAGTCGCATACCTCCAGTGACCAGTCCCTGCGCGGCATGTAAAAGGTCTATTTATTTATTTATTTATTTATTTATTTAAGGATTTGTACCACAGTACTGGTGCAAAAACAATAGGACATAAGTCCCCTCCTAGGTTTAAGCACCAATTATGGAGCAAGTACCAGCGCAGCCAACAGGAGAGGTTGTACATTACGTTTTCCACCAAGCTATAGTTCGAGAACATGCTGAGACAACGAAGATGAGAATTGTCTACGACTGTTCATCAAAAGCCAATGCCCAGAGCGCTCCTCTTAACGACTGCTTGGAGACAGGACCACCACTACAGCCACTCCTAATTGACATCCTGTTACGAAATCGGATGCGGAAGTATTGCGCTACCGGAGATATCCAGAAGGCATTCCTTCTGTCACAAAAGTTTTGTTACTGTTGTCAATTAAGGAATCAATTAACGAGAACGAGATATTCGAGACATTTTAGGCACGATGCCAGCATTGATCTGAACGTTTGATTGACAATTATACCTCGTGATCATTTCAAGTTGATTAGGTTTAACGGAATTGTACATACTCTAGTTTTGGCAGTGTGTGATTATGTTGTGATTAAACAAATGAATGAAATAGATCGACTGTACTTGTTCTACGATATCTGGCGCCCAACGTGGGGCAGGACAAACTTCCGAGAATTTAAACGATGCCCGAGGAATTGCTTCGAGTGCGCGCAACACGCGCCGGTAACAAAGGCGTCGTTTACAAACTCATTGTAGAAGTAGAACAAATCGCACAACTCGACACGAAACCAAAGAATCGACTGGAAAGGATTTCACTCATGTTAGATCAAAAATGGAATCTTCTTAACGAATACAAAGATAAAATTCTAGCCTTCTGTAAGAAGAACTCGAGAAAGAAATAGACGATGTACACGATCTTACCATGCGAATTATGGATAAGAAAGCCGAAATTGCAAAGCTGACAACGCCTTCTACGATTATTGAAACACCGCCTTCATCCTCGAATTTAGCGACGTCTATCCTACCGAACCATTTTCTTCCTCCTCGAATGTAGCGACGCCTGCTATCGAACCATCGCCTTCCTCCTCGAGTGTAGCGACAACGCCTCCTATCCCCCCTTTGACTTCAAATTCCTTTGCTGTCGCCCGTAGAAACCTGCACCAGACTTCGACTACATGGTTTAATACAGGTCTTCAATCTCAGTCTAACTCCAACGCTTCTTATCAATCGTCTTGCCTTAATTCCGTGGAGAGGTCACTGGCGCAGTTTGTGAGATTCCTTCAATTCAGCCGTTCACGTCCATCTGGGGTTATCGCAAATCGACAAGTTTAATTACTTGAAGTCCCTTTTCGGGGGTAACTTACCTTGTCCGACACGAACTACGACTCTGCCATTAAAATTCTTCAACAACGATTCGGAAGACAACAGCAAATCATTTCTACCCACATGGAGGAAATTCTTAAAATTCCACAAAGCAACAACGACAGCCCTTTTTCACTCTGTTTAGTTTACGATAGATTAAACGTTCACGTTAGAGGATTGCATTCACTTGGCGTGTCAACCGAACAGTATGGTAGCTTGTTAACACCTATTGTTATGTTTTTAAACTCCCCAATGATATTTGTCTTCAAATTGCAAGAACCAACACTAAAGAAGTTTGGAAAATAGAGGATTTAATTGAAAACATCACAGTCGAAATGGAAGCTCGAGAGGCAAGCGAAGCAAATAGAGTCCACACCGATCCAGCCCAAGTTAGCCATTCTTCAAACACCAACCCACGACCACCAAACAAATCACGGGAACTCCCCACTTCTTCTACGCTGCATTCGAGACTAAACCAGAGTTTCCAAATCCGTTGCGCCTACTGTGGTGAACATCACTATTCAGCACCCTGTCGAAGGGTTTCTGACTCCGCAAGCCGAAAGGAAATTCTCCGAAAGAATTGCTGTTTTATTTGTCTACGAACTGGTGATCGATCTCCAGATTGCACGAGTAACAAGAAATGCCGAAACTGCAATTCACCAGATAATCATCAATCCATATGTGACCGAAGCAAGAACGATGTCGCAAAACAAGAACCCAGCCCGGCCATCTGGTGCTGCTGAAAATCTACTACACGAACCACCCCTACCGCCGCAACCTTGAGAAAAAAGGGAACTGCCTTGTTACAAACGACACGAGCTGTTGCTTCAAATGAAGATGGAACTAAGATGAGAGATGTACGCATTTTGTTCGACAATGGTAGTCAGTGTTCCTATGTCACGAACACCTTGAAATCACAGCTGAATCTTGGGGCCATGAAGAAAGAAACATTACACCTTGACACTTTTCTTAAGCAAAACTATCGTAAACAAGACTGTGATATGGTTAAAATTCATTTCACCAAGTCTGGGTGTAAGGAAATTAAAATTCGTGCCCTTGGATATCCTGTGATCTGTTCTTCCTTACCGAGCAAATTTGATGTTACCCAGTATCCACACTTAGACAACTTGAAATTCGCCGACGATTTCGATAGTAATAGTAACGATTCTATAGACATTTTAATCGGTTCGGACTATTATTAAAGTGTTGTTAATGATGACGCCGTGCGTGGTGAAACAGACCCTTTAGCAGTAAATAGCAAGCTGGGATGGCTTTTGTCTGGTCCAGTTGGAAAAAGTTCAAGCGATCATGTTAACTCTCATCTAGTCACTACTGGAGAATTTAACTCCTTTTTTTTAAATGAACATGATGAGCTCATGAACACTGTCAAGAAATTCTGGGAAACAGAGTCCATCGGAATCAAGGAGCCACTAAACAAAGAGTCGAAAGAAAACACCGGAATTCTCAAACATCTAACGTATGATGGATAACGCTATGTCGTTGGGTTACCCTGGAAAGAAAAAAGAGAGTTAATACCGAGTGAATACCAACTGAGCCGCAACTGTTTAAATTCATTGCATCACAAGCTGAGACACGATCCAGAATTGCTAAACGAATACGACAGAATCATCAAAGAGCAGTTGGAAATGGGGATCATCGAAGAAGACTGAAATAGACAACAAATTTAGCGAAGACGTACATTATTTACCCCATCACGCAGTTCTTCGTCGTGATAGAGAAACAACCAAGGTTCGAGTGGTTTACGATAGCTCGGCAAAGTCGCCCGGGAACAATTATTCCCTAAACGACTGCTTACAAGTTGAACCAAACATCATCCAGCAATTATTCGACGTCCTCGTCAAATTCAGGTTAGATCCAATTTTGCCCTAACTGCTGATATCAAGAAGGCATTTCTCTTGGTGTACATGGACGAAGTAAGCAAGGACATGCTACGATTCTTGTCGTTTAAAAACCCAATCGAAAGTACGCCCGAAGTCATACAGCTTCGATTCTGCCGAATGGTCTTTGGTCTGAGACCTTCCCCTTGGATACTGGGCTCGAACAAGAATCCAATCCTGCTACCTTCAAAAACCCTTTTGTGGATTTACTCATCCGTCGCACACATGAACGTGTAAAGCACAGCGCAGTAACCAACACGCTTACATCACTTCGAGAACGTTTTTGGATGTTGAAAGCCTCAAGCCGTGAAGCATGTTTTGAAGCGTTGCGTGATATGCCGTAAACTTGAAGGACTTGCGTACTCTTCATACAACTCCCCCCCATCTTCCAAGTGTCCGAATATTTGACGATCCAGCGTTTACTCACACTGGAGTAGACTTTGCAGGACCCTTGTACACCAGACAAAGTGGAAATCCAGAAAGGGAAGGCAGCAGATGTTACATCTGTTTATTCACCTGTGCGTCTACGAGAGCCGTTCACCTAGAGTTGACACGAAGTTTGACCGTTGAGTCGTTCCTATTAGCGTTCCGACGATTTAGCAACCGCCGAGGATTGCCTGCTACCTTGATATCAGACAATGCGAAAACATTCAAGGGATCTTCCAAAGATGTTCAAAAAATCGCTCGATCGAAAGAAGTGAAACGCTATCCGTCAACCAACGGGGTAACCTGGAAATTCATTGTCGAAAAGGCTCCTTGGTGGGCTGGTTTTTGGGAGCGCCTCATACAGAGCGTAAAACGATGCTTAAAGAAGTGTATTGGAAGAACGACCCTACGACGAATTGCAGACCTTATTGAGCGAAGTGGAGGCAGTCGTTAATTCTAGGCCGCTAACCAACGTAGAAGACGATCAAGATGGCGTGACTTACACCTTGTGTCCCTCACATTTGATCAAAGGAAGGCGCATCACAAGCACGCGTAATGGTGGTCAGTACGAACGCACCCTTAACCCGAAGAGCTAAGCACCACCGTCACCTGCTTCGCCAGTTCACCGTCCAGTGGGGAAAAACTTATTTGTTAAATTTACGAGAGAATCATGCCGCGAAATCGAGATCACGCTGCGGACCAGAAGTTGCTGTCAGCGATTTTGTGATTCTAAAGGGTGATTCGACGAACCGAATGTTTTGGAAACTAGCCAAAGTGGAAGAATTGTCACCGGGGAGAGGTGGTCTTGCGAGAGCTGCAATTGTTAAAGTCACGAACAGCAATCAAAAGCCTCGTTTGATGAAACGAAATCTGAAACATTTATTTCCGATCGAAGTAAACGCAGTAGAAGACGACGGTGCAAGCACAGATAGAAGGGAAATTGCGTGCACTCCTACAGCTGAGTGCACTCTGAACACTAGGATAAATCGCAATGCGGCGATCTCAGCGGACATTTTGCGAACATTTCGGTCGTAAACTTGATTGTTTTTTGTCAGCATTGATCTGAACGTTTGACTGACATTTATGTTGCAGGTAAAATCTTTTCTCAGGTAAAACAGTCATCAAACTAGGTTATAGTTAGGATTCTTAACTACCTAGGATAAATTTGTTCGCAACCTAGTTCAAAGCAGTTATCAATGCAGGTTCAATTGTGTGCACTTTTTTTTTGGAGGAGCAGATGAATAAAAAGGAGATTACGTAATAAACAGAAAAGAAACTACTTCTACAGTCTCTATCTACTCTTCTTTCTGTCACCTCCTCTCCCCACCCCTCTCCTATTCCAAGCACACCTTTTACACTAAGTACTATTCTCTCCATTTTACATATCACCCTCCCCTCCCCCACTGAGCAACATTGCATTGAATCGTGAGAATAAGAAACTCTAATAGCAGGTCGTACTCACCGGGATTTGAACCGCCAATCTCTGGATCTGCTTTGCACTGTCATTACCACTTGACCATGAAAGCAATGGATGTGAGAACTCTCATACTTGTTCTAATTATCAGTTCATCACCCCAAGCCCCTCTCATATACATTTCAAATTATTCATAAATACATATAAATACATATACATATAAATTTTAATTTATTCATACATGAACTTGGTCTTACATGTAATTACTAAGAAGCTAAGCAATTCCAAATGAGTGGTTAGGCCTAACCACTAACCTGAGAGCTCAACCCAAACTACTAAGTCATATGCAAAGTTCCCAGCCCAGGGTTTGAGCTAGGATTTGATCACTGGGGGACAATTTGTCCCCTTGTCTAAAATTTTGGGGGACATTTTTATTTTTAGGGGGACAAACAAATTAATTATTATTCAACATTTTTTTTACATTCATACAGGTAAGCCAAGAAAAACATTTTCCTCACCTGATCCTTGTGATACAAGAAAGTGATACAAACAAGAAAAGTAACTTTTCTTGTTTGTATCACTTGCGCTCCAAGCTCACTTTTTCAAAAAGTCGCCTTTTGGCAACCTTTAATTGTAAAATGCATTCAAATTTAACCGCTGACCTAAATTTCGCCCGTGGTATGTTTCACGTAAAAAGATGGTTTGGACTGCAAAGGAGGAAAGTTCATTAATTGACTATTACAGAGGTGAGTAATCTTTTTTCCTAAGCCTTACCTGTGGTTCGGTATGCAAACGTTTTGTTCTGGATATTTTCATTCACTTCTTTTATCAGCGTTTATATTACTCGCGTGGCGGCAGGGAGTAGCCGTAGCGGAAAGGCAGCAAAAGGTTTCGTTTCTGTGTATATATTTATATTTGGTATTACGAAGGTACAATTAACTGAACGAATATTTATAATTTACATTTTTTTTTCTAAGCAACGCCATTTTGGATTGTTGAAATAACACATTTAATCTAGTTTAATCAAAGACTTGACACATCAATCACAAAGAAGGCATTTAACCTAGTTTTAATACAAACTACTGATTTGACCTAGTTTGATAACTGGTATTACCTGTGAACACATTTTACCTGCAACATTTGTACCTCGTGATCATTTCAAGTTGATTAGAATTAAATGAATTGTTCATACACTGTACTCCAGTTTTGGCAGTGTGTGATTATGTTGCGATTAAACGAATGAATGGAATAGATCGACTGTACTTGTTCTACGATACCTTCAGATCAGAGTGCGTGAGACCAAGATACTTAGCGAGTCCTCTGGTTTGATAACTTGAGTGAGAGAAACATCAAAGAGGGCCGTTTTACGAGGGTCATATTCGGAGCTACTTCAAGTCCATACATTCTCAGAGCGACATCTCGAAAGCACGTACAAGATTACAAGGAGTTCGCTACAACAGCAGTATCGCTTTTAGAAGACATTCGAAGAGGATGGGCTACAGAAGAAGACGCGGCAAGGTTCAAAGAGGAGTCCATTAAAATACTCAGAAGGCGGGTTTTCCTCACACAAATGGCACAACAACTTGGAGAATTTGAATTCAGAGAAACAAGCTTGTGAAGAAGAGACATACGCCAAGAGCCTGGTGGGAAACAAGGGAACCAGCACTACCAAAATTCTTGGAACCCTATGGGACAAGTAGAGTGACACCCTGAGTATCAACTTCGAAACGTGTTTGAAAACGGCTAAGCCTTTAACCAAATGGAAGATGACCTCTGTCATCAACAGTGTATACGACATGCTTGGTTGGAGTGTTCCTGTCACGATCACTGCTAAACCTATATTCAGTGAAGTGTGCCTACTGAAACTACACTGGGGCCAAGAAGTACCTAACGACATTCAGAAGAAGTGGGAAGCATGGAAAGCTAGTTTGCGAATGGCGACATCTATCACAGTTCCATGCTGTATTTTCAAGTCGCAAGGAAACCACTTCGAGATCCATGGTTTTGCCGACACCAGCAAGATGGCTGTCTGTGCTTCAATTTATGCCGTTACATACCAAGACTCAACTCCAGTTGACTAGAACTTACTTGTGGCAAAATCAAGAGTTTCAACAAAAGAGATGAGCATTTCAAGTTGGTTGCAACACACAGCTTGGCGAAACTGCAAAACAACGTGGTCAAGGCATTGGTGTTCATTCCTATCAAGGCCTATCACAACTGGGTGGATAGCGGGACAGTTCTGTGTTGGTTGGCAAATCGTGGGAAGTGGTCAACCTTTGTGCCAAATCGAGTGAAGAAAATTGGTGAGCTGACAGAAGCAACATGGCGTTATGTCCCGATAAACAAAAACCCAAGCGATTTTCGAACTAGGGGGGTAGCGCCGAGCAAGCTCAAAGTACTTTGGTTCAAGGGGCCTAGTTGGCTATCCGACGAGCCAAACAGACCAGTGCAGCCAACGATCTTGGAAACTGATGAAGCAAAATCCGAGAAGCATAAGAAAGAAGATGGAGGAAACAACACAGGAAACCGTGAAGAGCTGGGCAGAGGAGCTGTTGAACAGGTTTTCTTACTGGAAACTACTACGCATAATGGCCCAGAGATATTGGAAGCGGAGGGAGTATGGGTACAAATTACTCAAAACGCTGTCAACATGGCCACCGACCTGCAGCTTGCCAAGGATGAAAACGGTCTTAACAAGATGCTATGGAAGAATTCAAGGATACACCCCAATCTTCATTCCAAGGAAATCTACTTTAGCGAGACGAATCATAGAGCACTGCCACACACAAATGTAACATGGGGGGGGGGGGGGGGTTCAGCAACAATGAGCAAGGTGCGGCAGAAGTACTCTATCCCGAAGTTACGATCCCTGGTTAAGAGTGTGCGATACAACTGCAACCATTGTAACAGGTATCGAATGAACGTTCTGAGAGCCCCGCCCACATCTACGTTACCTTCATTCCAAACTGAATTCACCGAACCATTTAGCACTAAACGGAAGTGTCGTGTTTGCGTGACATTTGGCATAACTGACAGCTGGAATTACGAGATTGTGAGTTCGTAATAGGAGACACCAGTGATTGTGTAATAGGTTTTTTCGAGAGAACGAGAATTAGGACGCGTTGTGAACTAGATCGTGAGAAAATAAACCAAGGATTTGTCCAGTATTTGTGAGTGCGAGTAGTGACTTAAGGTGTACCCCACAAGTTCGGTACATTTGTGGTGCTGAGACCAGGATTTGGAAAACGGCGGAGACAACGACAGAGGAATTCAATGTTTAGACTGACCGCGTGGCCGGAGCAGTAAAACAATCACATCATGGAAGAAACAGAACAACTTTCGGAGGCGATGGAGCGGCTGGAGAAAAACATCGATAAGGAGGTAGCGAAGCTGA
>CM042754.1:27003511-27005512 GCA_022496165.2 Catalaphyllia jardinei | reverse complement strand
GAAGTTGGACTTTGGAGTTTCTGGGCGAGATGTTCGACAATGGAAGAAGGATAAAAAGAACGGGTTTTCTCCCTTTATACTGGAAAAGGACAAAATTTCCGAGATACTGGCGACTAAACGAAGAGAAAGAGACGATGAGATCGAGAGGCAAAATTGGGAGGCCAAACGGGAGCGCGAGGAGCGCGTAACACGAGAACGACAACAACAAGAGAAGAAATTCTGGGAGGAGAAGTTCGAAGCCGAGTTACGCGTGGCGGAGAAAAAGCTGGAGATGGAAACGGCCGCAAAGGCTAATCACGCAAAACTTCCCAAGTTAAAGATCACACCCTTCAAAGGCACATCGTCAGATTGGGTCCGATTTGAAAATATGTTCATCACGCAAGTACATAACCGACCGGTTTCAGACGAAGAGAAATTTGGCTACTTGCTTGAGATGGTAGTCCCGAAGGTAAGAGAGAGAATATCTAACCTTAAACCGAGTGCATTGGGCTACAAAACGGCGTGGGAAAGATTACAAAAGGAATACGGGCAAACTAAGCTTGTAGTAAATGCCCACATGGACGAAATCATAAACTTGACGCCAGTGAAAGGAAACAGTTACGATAAAGTAAGAGATTTCTATGAAAGATTAAGCAAAAACTTCGACGCCTTGCAAACCCTGGGGAAGGAGGACATATTGAGGGGGTTCGTGATGACGACACTTAAGAAGCTACCCCAAGTAAAACCCGATCTAGTTAGAGTTGACGATAACTGGGAAGAATGGGACATGAAAGAACTGATCGAGAATTTGCGAAAATGGCTCCAAAGAAACAAGACTGATGACTCTTCCGCTGACAGTGGGGACTCACGTAGAAGGGAACGGCACTGGTACACAAAGGGAAAACGGGAAAATGGCCGCGAGCCTAGAGGTCCCTCTTGCCTATACTGTCAAGGTGACCACTGGGGGGAAGCCTGCGAAGTTTTCAACACCGTAGAAAAAAGAAGGCAATTCTTTCACGAGAAGAAACTGTGCTTCAACTGTGGTCGTGAGGGTCATGGAGCGAATTACTGCCGAAGTCGCCCCTGTTTCAAGTGCAAGTCGAAACACCAAACGAGCCTGTGTGACAGACCTTCGTTAAAAGGACCGGTTGATGGCACGGTGTTCACTGCATACAACCCTGGCTCAGAAGGTCGATCGTTGCCAGCCATCATTCCGCTGAAGATCCAAGGAGTTGTCTTGTGGGCTTACTTGGACACAGGCTCTGGAAGAAATTTCATATCAAGAGAAGCAATCAAGAAGCTGAATCTGAAGTCTTAAACGACATGAGTCACGCCAATTCGTTACTATCAACGGTGTCCAGAAGCAGTCCATGCCCATATTTGAAGTGAGCCTTGATTCTCTGGATAACAGAACGAGTGAGCAGATAGAAATCACTGGGAGTAAGATGGAGGATTTCACAACCGTGAGAAGACCGACTATAAAGGAGTTGAAGACAAAATACGAACACGCCCGGGACAAACAATTTTACATGACAGCGAATGAAGAGTACCCTATACACGTGATCTTGGGTGACAGTACCTACTGCAAAATACGAACCGAACAAACATTCAAGAGACGCCCCGAGGACCCCATAGTAGAGGGCACTACGTTCGGATGGATCATACACGGAGGAGAGGACTACGCGGACGACAAGTGTATGTTTGTGAAGGAGGCTGGCGAATACGAGAAGCTCTACAGCTTAGATGTGTTAGGAGTGGAGGACAGAGGAGAGGATGATCAGTCGGATGTGTATAGTAGTTTCAAGGAGAGCATCACAAGGGGAGAAGACGGCCGGTACGAAGTGAGCGTGCCTTGGATTCCAGGTAGTTCCTTGTCTAGCACAAACGAACAGCCAAGCAGGAGACGCCTAATCAGGGTTGAAAAGAAGTTGAGTCGGGACCCGAAGCTGAGAGAAGAGTACGAGAAAATAGTGCGAGAACAGCTAGAAGAAGGAATAGTGGAAGTTGCACCCGAAACGCCGA
>CM042754.1:26986011-26998511 GCA_022496165.2 Catalaphyllia jardinei | reverse complement strand
AAAGGACAGGGTTGCTTGTTGAAAAATTGAAAAGAACCCCTAAGAAGTACCGACCATTATTTGTCACTGATCAGGAAAATGTATGACCAGGAAATAACTAACAATTTTCTGGTCAATGGCAAATTTATATCTGATTCTTTTTTCCCAGCAGGAAGGTCTCAGACTTCTCCTGCCAAGCAAATTGCCTATAGTAGGTTTTGTATCTTTTTTTCTCACACAGCTGGGCAAAATATTGTTCTCAATTATAGGATATTGGGTCTTTTCTAAAAGGCTTTGATCAGAAATATGACTGTTAAATCAAGGTATATATGTACTAGTTGACTATCAATGAGCAAAGATATCGGTCAAGAGGAAAGAATGTACTTGAGATTTGGTGATTTAGAAAAATAGTTTCAAATCAGTGACAGATAGCTTTTTGGAAGAGCGCAGTATTATAACCTTTATCCAAGGGGATACTCTCTAACCTCAATTAATTACCAGTATATAAGCTGCTTTACCCTTAAGGAGTACCTCTTTTAACCTGCAGACGTCTTACAGAAAAAAGTAGAGAATTTGCAACCTCTGTTATACAAAAGGGTCCACACATAAAACTTTCTTAGAACTCTGCAACATTTTTAGCAACATTGTGGTTTATACTGACTAGCCAGTAACCACATGTACTCTTAGAGAGCTTTTAAGTTCTTCCCTCTTTTTCAATTTTCCTTACCAGTTTATTGCAAACGACATACCTAACATTGCCACTGGGTGAAATGGCTATCTCCTCTCTACTATTAATAGTAATAATAAATTCATAATTAGTTATCATTTTATAAGTCTTACTTGTTTTGTATCAGCTTGAGCAGTTTGGCTTGTATCACTTCCAGACTTATCGTACCAACTCCTTGTTCCACTGCAAACAACAATAGAGTTATTCAGTACATGTATTAAAATTGCACAATGATCTAACTTAATTAATTTTGAACACAATTAATTTATGCTTCCTGTTGTTCTTATTTACCGGTATATATATTCAGTTTGCTTGAGATCAAGGGGAAGAGGAAACTCAACCTAGAAGAGACCAATTTGGGTGTGGCTCAAGCTTTATTTCACCCATAAAAGATACCACTTAACACACGGAATAGGCTAATACTTAGAATTGAATAGGCTTGATTATCAACCACTGTTTGGAAAACTTCTGGAGCCTGTGCTAGTAGACCAGACTCATAAGAGTGGCAGAAATCAAACCTACAAATGGAAATCAGAGCATTTTTTTAATGTTACTGGGTTTTCGTTGAGTGCACCGGGCCCTAACAGATTTGACTTTGACAGCTTTAAATAATTTGGCATTTAGTCCTGAACACCCTAAGTGAAGCCAAAACACTTAATTTACACCCTTGAGCAAGATGATGAGCATCCTCAGCATGTTCATATTGGAATCTCCCACCACCCCCCTCCCCCTGCCCTGCCCAAGGCTTGCGATAACTAAGGGGTCACTGAATAGTTAGGGTATGTTGACTCTTCACAACATGTTACCTGGATGCTCTTCTGTAGATAGGTCAGTGACTCAACTTCAACTGTATTTAACTGAATTGAAATGCTGAGGTAGAATGATTTAACCACAAAAAATACCTTTTTTGGGGAAAACTGCCACCTTGAATATTAAGTCTTACATAATCATAAAGCCATTGCCATTGCATATTACTTAACCCTCGGACATACAAGGGGGGGTGGATGCAACCCCCCCTACGTTTTTTTTAAGATTTTGTCGTGGGGATATTCTCTGCACATCTCTCCCTTTCAGTAGCTGTTCGTTTATCTTTAAGACACCTTTTCTGAAAATTTGGTGAAAAGATGCATGAGATATTAAAAGGAAGGTGACTTTAATTTTTGTGAAAAGAGTAATATTAAATTTTATTCCTTGAGATGTTTTAAGCTTTTAATTAAGGCTCCGTTCCTGGGCCTAAAACAGTTATAGCGCAACACTAAGTTACATTAAGTCATATTTTACATGTTCAGCTGTTTAAAACTGTAATTGTGAGTAAAACATTTAATTTTGTCAAGAAAAACCTACTTTAGACTGAATAAAGTGAAACATAACAAAAAGTCTGTCATATTGGATGACATCACAGGCCCCCAGTGGTGCAATTTGTATATGTAACCCATAATATTAACCTAGTCGTGTAGATGACATAACAGCCTCTCTATTGCTGGTATTACCTTTTCAAAGTATCTTAACCCAAGGAAAACCCAGGGGAGAAGTTCCTACCACCCCTCCCCTCTTGTACCACAGTGGGGGTATGAGTTTGCTTCCACCAACCTCGTTCCCAGGGTCCTCTCTCTACCTCGAGAAAGTACCCTGGTTACGGCTGGTCACGTGTCTGCTAGATTTTAGCAGATTCCAGAGAAGTGATTGAAGGGAGGGGCTGGAAAGTTATAGTTTGTCTCCACTGAACTCACCTACTCAGCCCAGAAGGGAGTGGAATTTGTAAAACTCCCGTTGTGGATCGGCAAAACTCACATCAAAGTCATTGTCACATTCGATATTGGAATTCAATGCGTTCAATGCTCGGCTAATAGGTTAGCTCCACATCGACCGTTGGACGGTCTTTGGAATTTGTGGCAGTGAAAACATTTGGCAAAGAACTTCGAAATGACGACCACAACAATAAATGGGCCGCGCAGTGAATTTGATTTAGTTTTCATTCGGCGAAATCACAACATAGGTATTTCCTCTTTCGTTTAGAGTCAAATGTGTCATATGTTCACCTTCAAAGGTAGTTTTGGATTTGATTTTATTATTCCCATCGACAGTTTGACGGTCATTCCCTTCTCTTGCAGCAAAAAAAATCTACGAAGAATTTGACAACAAAGTCTGTGCGCTGAATACGCTTGATTAAGCAGCTTACATTTTTCGATCTGCAAAATGATAACGAAGGCAATGATCCATTCGTTTAGAGTTTGACACATCCAGTGTTTGGCAGAGACTAGCTTTGAATTTAATTGAATTCATCCAATCGAAAGTTTGGCGGTCATTCGATTCTCTTGCAGTGCAAAAATTTTATAAACAACTTGACAACAGCGACACCTGTCGCGTGTTTGCAAAATTAAAATGCAGTGGCCTTTGTTTTTTAACTGTTCAGCGGTAAATCCAATTTTCGGTGAAGAAAGTAGCTCCAAGTTGATTGTATCCCATCGATAATTTCACGGTTATTTAATTCTTTTGGTCTGAAGAACTGATTAAACTAATCCGAAGCAGATAGTTGACGGTTATTTAAAAAAAAACAGTGAAATATATTGAGCAAAGTTCCCTCTCAATCAACATTCTACACTCATAGAAGTTCAGGTAGAGCCGAGGCACTGGCCAGGCAGGATCTCTGACAAATATTCAAACTTGCTTCCTTTTCAAAATAACACCACGTTTGCCCCCTAGAGAGTGTTGACAAAATTAAGTTGAGGACCCACCCTCTGTGCAGCTTGGGTTGGCATGCATAAACACGTGACCAGCCGTAACCAGGGTACTTTCTCGAGGTAGAGAGAGGACCCTGGGAACGAGGTCATGCTTCCACATCCGAGGGTTAAGTAATTTTTCAGGAAGGGGGTGAATAGGGCATGCAAATATGCTGATCACTATCATTTTTGACATATAAAAGCAGTTTTAATGATCTGCCAATATTTTTTCAAATTAACTGGAATCAAGTTGTCTCATTTGAAAAAGAAAGAAATTTGATTAAAACACTAACTCGTGACTACTGTCAGTAGTGTATTGTACCGGAAAGCGGACATCCCAGAAGTTAGCAGAAAAGGAAGTGTTTTGTAGGCATCATGAGATGCTTAGTGAGAGTGTTGTGTTTGACTCGTGGCAGCCATGTTGATGGAGCGTGAGCTACAATAAAGTTGAAATCGTAGAACGTCGGAGGCTCTTATTGTCGTTTACCAGAATATCACAACTACCAAGGCCAAAGAATGACTTCAAACTTCACTTAGGAGCCATGATCTGAGTTTAACACAGGCAGAAGCCACTAGAACCTGGGCCAACATTCACTGACAGCTGATCCATGATCCACTGTTTTTTTTAATGCAAATCTGCTCTCTTAATGGCAACTGTCTCCAATCAGTATGTTTTTAAGGCCAAATCACTACGTATGTATGTGAGCTTTATTTAAACACGATTAAAATTAAAGCTACAAGCTTGTGGGGTCGTGTATAAATAAAAAAAAACATAAAAATATATTAAAATGGTAGAATCATACTTAATAATAATATTAATAGTATTTACAACAGTATCAGCTAATAGATTATTAATTGTATATGAAATCGGCATTTCTACACCGGGTAGTCAAGGCAGAGGTAGTGTCGAATTTAAAATCTTTAAAATAATCTTTTGTTCTTATTAGATTTCAGTCTTTCTTGCTCAGGTGCGCAATTCCGTTCTCATTGAGGCAAATCCCAGTCAATCCATAAACCTATTTACCACCCCCCCCCCCCCCCCCCTCTTTGGGGGATATAGGGGTACAATCGGGTACAAAGTTACCTTCAAAACGAGGGAAACCACAAAATAAATTTACACATTTTTACACAGACTTCAAAATTATTGAATTTAGGTGGATTATAAATGACAAACTAAGAAAAAAAAGCATTCTGCTATTACATGTAATATTTTGGAATGCACCTTCCATGACACAGCCCCCTTAAGCTACAACTTACCAGACAACTAGACGAGGCTTGGTATTTCTCTCTGTACAAACTTGTGCAGGTTTTCCATTGCATGTTTGCCAAGTCCCCTGAGGAAAAAAATAATAATAACTAAAGGTGTTTCAGGCTAGACTGCAAGCCCTCCCTTTTTGTTAACAAGTTAAAAACATGCATTCACTCATGTCATTCCTTGCTGCAGTTTAAGAAAACCAAGGGCTATTTTGGTATTCCCATGACAGCTGCCACATAATTAACTTCAATTGGGTTAAGGTGATTCCCCAGTAATAACACTTGATGTTACATTTTTTTTTAGGGACACACAATGCAATACTAAGGAATCATCTTAAGTGGTTTTTAATAACACTGCACCTTATTTATTGGGGACTAATGAGTATGAAATACATGTACAATGTACCGGGAATGCCAACATTTCCAAAGGGAAATTTTCATGTTCCAAGACTTGTGGTGGCCGTGGCAACAGTAGTCTACTTGCATCATATGCATCATCTCTGTTGATGAAGGAATGAAAAAGAAGTTAATTTACGCTAAAAGGTCACAACATGAAAATATGGAAATTAATTTCTAGTACAATATTACAAATCTATTCAGTCAGTGTACATGTGGATGTAAGCCATGATTTTCCATTTACAGGTGTGTGTAAAATGCCCGGCTGGTAGTACTAGACAGTGCACATTTCGTGCTAAGAAAGCACAATTCCAAATGTGTTTTGACATTCTGTAAAGCAAGTGCAATTGAATATGGCAGAAAATTGTTCAAAGAGTGTTCTTTCTAGGAATGCGAGCTCTGGTGAAAATGAATCCGATCAACAACACTCTTGGTGAGCCACTGAAGATGGACAGGTGACCAACTGGAACAGATCACCGACCGTTGCCAGTTGCAACCAGCAACTATGTCACAGGTAGGTAGGTCAGCGAGATATACTAAAAGTGAGTCAGAAACTTAAATTCAGAAAACAGGTCTTCCATGCTTTGCCTCTGAGAGAAAGTAAGAGTCAAACAACTGTAATACTCAGAACGAAACCTAATAGCTCATTTAGAATTGTGACATAAAAGAATTGATGGCTCTGACAGGCTTCCCAGCATTTAACTCATCACTGATATGATCACTGAAATCACAAGTTTATACCTTGGATTAGCACTCCCATGTTGATCTGCAGGACTTACTAGGTTATTTTTCTGAGGAAAAAAAGTGCAATATACCTTTAAGAAATCAGTATTTTTGCATCAGTCCTGGTATGTACCATGACATCGGCAGTTCAATAATAAGCACTTAATGACTGGCCACAAGGGAAACAGTGAATTTTGTTTCCCTGAGACCCTCAATGTTCCCCGAGGTGAAGCTGAGGGGAACATTGAGGTCGAGGGGAAACAAAACTCACTGTTTCCCGAGGGGCCAGTCATTAAGTGTTTTGTTATACCACCCGACTCAAAAATAGAAAAGGCGCCGAAAAAAATTATTTGTTTGAGGCCATTGCATACACTGGCTGCGCTCGCAAAATTGAGCGGCTACCAAAACCAGTTGACCTGTTCTATGAAAAAATCACGATAACAGTCTTTTTCTTCACAGCTAACAAAAAATATAGACAGTACTAAAGTTGCTTTGGCCTCTTCTAACGCTTAACTCAAGGATTTTGAGTTTGATTTGATCAGGAACAGCATATTTTGTTGTAAATTACACAAACACTTTCCTACCTGGCGACCACAATCGACGAGCGAGTTGACAAACGTGGGCAACCCATTTTTGGCGCCAAATCACAAGCTTGGAGACACAAAACATTCATATTTTCCCTTTTGTTGATCTGCATGATACATTTTTGCGACTATAAATTGCTTTTCTTGAATAATGAATGCCATCTCTAATGAGAAACGTCCTACTTCAATGGCTTTTTACATCAGGCTGACTGGTACACAAATTTCCTGTGGTTTCAAAGTTCAAGGTGTCATTGAGTTTTGTTCGTCCTAGGGCATCACTGAGTTTTGACTAATGGTACGTGACACGTTCTCCTCCAATCAGGAAATGTATTTGAGTTGGGAGGTATAACAATTTTATTTATTTAATAAATTTATTCAGCAGCCTCACTGTATGTTGACTCTTGAAAGTTGATTTGGCAGTGGGTGTGTCAAAATCTAGAGGAAGACTAAAAAATATACAGCCATACACTGATATCACATGTATAAATCTGTTACCCAACATTTATGGCACTAGTGTTGCCAGGGCGATTACTCTTGCTTCCTGGCATTTTTCAGCACATATTTTTTAAAAAAAACTGGCAAGTTTGGGGTCCCATATAAGGAACATACACGGTTCATAAGAACAACATCGATTCCACTGAGTGAGATTTATAATGTTAATGTAAACATTAGGGTATGGCAGTCCGGACTGGAAATCATGTTTAGGGTGGTTGGAAATCATGTTTAGGGTGGTTGAAACAAACTTCTCTTCTTGATCATTTTTCTCAATTCCTATTACTGGAAAGCTTAATCGAACATTGATCAGGCATCCCACTGAATGGCTATTCAGTTTCTATGAGAACAAATAATTCAAGCTAGTGAACAATTACCTGGTAAACCTCATCACTCTTTTGGAGTACCAAATTATTCTCCATGTTCAAAGCTTTCTTGGAAACCTTGTTCTGCATTTCTGGTGCTGAGCCTGCTTCCTCTGACTGTACTGATGAGGTCCTGGCTACTTTATTCAACTGTTTCTCCAGCTGACGACACTCTATAAACTTCATCTTGAAAGCCTCAGCTGCCATGTTAAGTCGGGCACGCAGATCCTCATTGCAAGCTCTCATCTCCTCCATTTGAAGGCGCAGGTCATCACACAGAACGTTGCTGTGGAATGTTGCGATGGTTCTTTTCAGCTTACTTCTTTCTCTCCACAATTCCTCCCTCTGTTTTTTGACTTGTATATACTTTTTCTCTATGTGAGCATAAGCAGTCTGAAGGGCATACATTGAAGCTGCTGACTGAGCACTTGCCCCCAGAGTGTCTGTTAGTGTCTTCTGGAGGATCTCTTTCTCTACCTTGAGGTGTTCAACTTCAGCATCAACAGCAGTCAACTGGGCCACAGACGCCTGCAGCTTTTCTTCGGCAGATTGCAGTTGTTTCTTGAAGTTGTCATGCTCACCACAGAGGACACTTAACTCAGTGTTCTGTCTCTTCAACTGTTGGCTCAGTTCCATGTTTGCCTCTTGCTGCTTTTGCACTTGAACCTGAAGATCGCTAATGTCATGCTCAGCCTGAGAACACAACGAATGGTTTAAAGCCCTCTCTCCCTCCAGTTGGTCATGCAGCGATTTGAGTTTTGATTTAAAATCTTCTTCCAGGGCAGTAATCTTTTCCCTCTCCTGCTCCAATTGCATATTAGCATCTTCCCATTCTTGCTCAAGTTGGTGAATGAGCTCTTGCTTTTTATTTGAACCTCTTTGGAGTTCCTCGATTCTCTGGCCAAGCAGCTCTGTATCCCTCAAGATTTCTGCCTTTGAACTTTCTGCTTCCAAAATCCTGCATCTGTAGCTTGCAATTTCTTCTTTGACTTTATCAAGTTCTTGATCTTTGATCTTCAGCTCAATGTACAAATCTTGGACTTTCTTGGCAAGGCGTGCTGATTCTTCTTCCAAATTTCGTTTAAGAATGTTATTTTCTTCTGTAATCTGCACAAGCTGCTCCTGTAATATTCCAATTTCACTATTTGCTTTCTCTATTTTCTCAGCAAATTCTGTAGATTCTGACCTGGCTTTTGTCTTAAATTCTGCCCAGCGTGTTTTCAGAGTGTTGATTTCATCTTTTTTGGCTCTAACCTCCTTTTGCAGCTTTTCGATCATTTGCCGATCACCAGCCATATTTTCCAGATACTGCTTACGTTCTGTCACTAACTTTTCCATGTTTCTCTCAACTTGTTGTGAATTTTGTGCCCGTTCATGCTCAAGGATCATCATCAATTCATCAACCCTTCCATTCAAATCCTCTTGCATGGCTTTCAAATCGCTGTTGGCACTCTCAAGGTATCTTCTTTTGCTCTGCTCCTCTTCTAAGGCCAGGCTTTTCCGAGCCAATGCTTGCTCCAGATTAGACACTTTATTCTCGTTTTCATTCAAACCGGCCATTAAATCAGCTTTACGCGACTCCGACTCCATTACTTTATCATTTGCATTAGCCAGATCAGCTAGTGCCGTCTCATTCGATTGTTTCAAGCAGGCATTCTCTTCCAACACCCTGGCAAGTGACTCTTCCAACATTGCTGTTTTGTTTTTTACGATTATAATTGAGCTTCCTTCGTCATCTTCAATTTCGTAGCACTCTAACTCCTCTTGTTCAATGGGTTTGGTTTTCATCTGGAAAGGTGCGCTAGCCCCTCTTATATCGCCTGCATAGGTGACAAAACAAAACTGATAAAACTCGTCATCAGCCTTCGGCAAGTACCTCAGACGAAACACAACTCTCTTGGCAATTGGTGTTCCTAGTTCGCCATCTTGAATACTTGGCATAGGCGACCATTCGTAGGTGTAATGTTCACGCGACGACTGCCATCCCACTTTAAACAACCCGATCCAATCCCTGGAGTCTGGTTTGATCGAGCTTTCGATGGTATATCGACATTCTATATCTCTGTCGGGAGGATAACATTCGGGGACGTTGTTGAAAATGACGGCAGAAAATTCAGACTCCGATGGTAACGACGTGAATTCTGTTGTGACGTTTGAGGTGATATCTTCATTACTTCTTTCACTTTTGTGAGCACTCTCTGCCATGTTTTGTCCACTGCTTTGGTTGCTTAATATAACGTCACACATGATTTTAGTAACGAACCAAATTTACGTTCTCTCCAAACTGTTAACTGCGCAATGCATGTATGTTTTATATAATGAATTCGCTTCTGCGCCGTTGTTAACATATTTTCTGAGAACTGAAGCGTCCAGTTTCCGGGTTTTTGGGTGCCGCGTCCGGATTTCCACTAGGTTTCCGGGTGTCCATGGGGGTGCTTACCATTTACAAAATCCATCCGGTTGGAAATTTCATGCTTAAACATTAAACAAATAAATGCGAAGTTGCGGGAGTGGGAATCGCTATAAAGTATATCCACATCAGCTAGAGAGACTTAAAAGAGCAGAAAAATAGCATCACCTTAAATCACAGCTCATATTTTCTGAAGCTTCCCAAACGGAATGGCGCGAACCATTTGATTTTCCGACTGGAATTTCCGGTTTTCCCGTGTAAATGGTAACTGAACTTTCGGTAGGATTTCAAGAACACACTACTGGAGTGTAAGTTTGAATAATAAGTTACATCGACATCTAGCTCTTCTAGATCTGGCAAAGTAGATCAAAGTAGATCAAAGTATACACAAAACTTTCAGGGAATTTGGCGCGATTTGGCGCCAAATTTTCGCTGTTCTGGAAACAGCGTGAACAGCGGTATTGTATCATCAGCGCAGACGCAATCAGCAATGTCTTTTACACATTTGTTCGATGCAGCAGCATGTCTCTGGCGACTTGTAGTAGATTTTTTCGACCTTGCTTGAGTCGAATTAGACCAGCACTAAATCCTGCGAGGTTACACGGGTGCAGACTATTCAGTTCTCTACAGAAACGGCCAAATTTTGTTGTCAGTCGGTTGCCAGCCAGACATGCATCGGGTGGAAATTTTGGTGCACTTCTGAGTGAAAACGGGTTACTAGTACTCGGCTTTGGACTGCTTGGAGGTTCACTAGCGTATGTAAGTATCAATTTGAAACTTTGTTGCCACTGCTTTATATTTCCAGCTTTGCATAGTATTTTTGAGTTTCCCAACTATCTCCCATTTCAGATGTTCTCAGATTACCAAATCAGCCAGTATGTAGTAAAATGTACTAAGGGCTCATTTACATGTACATGGAAAGAGGATGATCCTAGTGCTAGGTTCATCTTAGAAGGTTCATTTCATTTGGTTTACATGCAAGATCGCCCTAGCACTTTTGTGTTTGGCGTGGCTGCAAAGCAAGATGGCGGACAGCAATGACAAAAGCATAGTTTTGTGAGCTCTTTACTGGCGTTGATAACTGCCTTTCAGCATCAATTTGCCATTGTATACAACTTGATGTTTCAAACACAGCAACAGCGAGCTATGATTCTCTACTTTGGGCCCTGTATTTTGAAAACAACATTGGCCTTGCATGTTGCACATCTTCAATATCGTCGTCTGTTTTGTTGGCAGAGATATTCAAAATTGTTGGTCTTTTGAGCTTTACATGTTAGTTGATAAGTGCAAAGAACCCACCATGTTTTTTCTCACAACTCTTCCCAGGACTATCTCTGGTTTCAAGATAAGGGGTGGGCAAACTGGGCCTCCTGAGGCCATTTACATGGAGGTTGGATCATCCTAGCACCAGGATCATCCTTCCTCTCAGATAGAATTATCCTAGCGATAGGATGATCCTAGTAATGGAGCCAAATACATTTGCAACCCTTCATATGTACACTCAAACCTGAAAACATACCACGCTTGGATGATCCTAGTCCTAGGATGTTCATAACACTAGGAGTACCCTCTTTCCATGTAAACAGGCCCTGAATGTACAGTGTATAGATGTTCTAATACAAGCTTATCTTGTAAGAAATTTCCAAGATCTCCAAACTAAGGAAGAGGCCGGAATCTCTGCATTCAAAATGAAAGCTATTTTAGTTAGTAATTGGCCAAAATATGTCACCAAATACCTATATATCAGTATTAAAAAATAGGTGTACATTATCTATCATATGATTATAAAGCCTTTGGGTAACAACAGGTATTTCTGTGCAATACTGGTATGGGGGATGACTGCAAATCACAGTTTACATCAAACCAGGATTTTGATTTTTGTTTTACAGATAGTTGTTTACTTATTTATTAATTGTAAATTCTTATAGCTGATGGCTATTTAGCAGTTAGTATCCAGGGACAAAAATTTCAGTCATTCCACTAACATTTCAAGCCCAAAAGTAGATCATTATTTGACTTTAAAACACTCTTTATTACCCTGTGTTTTTGGATCCAGTATTACTTCACACCTACAATGTTGTGACTGCAACTGTGAAATCCTCTATATTTTATTTACCGGTAATTTAGATTTGATTGTTTATAAACTAGAGCCATACAGAGTTATATTGGCTAAACATTTCCAATTTGGTAATATCAGTTGACAGTGTGATCACTATATCTGTACAATTATTATTTCCAATATTTTAGGTCTAGGTGTCATAAAAGGGTGGCTTCACTTTAAAAGTTGTATAGAAGTTAATAAGTTGATTAATCATTGTAATTGGTCAATTAATTTAATCCAGGGTTTGATATTTTAGCATGCAGGTTTGGTGTACATGTATATAACAGTTATGTTA
This sequence comes from Catalaphyllia jardinei, assembly GCA_022496165.2. Taxonomy (NCBI): domain Eukaryota; kingdom Metazoa; phylum Cnidaria; class Anthozoa; order Scleractinia; family Caryophylliidae; genus Catalaphyllia; species Catalaphyllia jardinei. The sequence continues at coordinate 26,986,465 of CM042754.1, read as the reverse complement.
AATCTAATCAACATACTAGACAAATATATTTTATTAACAGCATCAATATATATATATTGTAAACTATGAATGAAATGTTTGCTGATTTTATGATTTAAGGGTGTATTCAGTGGAAGTTTGAGTCCAAATGGGGTTCCATCATCAAAGGCTGCAGTCTCAAGTGAAGATGCTAAGGTGCATGTAGATTATGTATACTAAAACAGCATGCAAGTCCTAACATAAAGCAAGGGTCATATTATTAACCATTAGAAAATAGCCCAAAGGAAATATACTTGCTGATTGATCAGTTCAAGGTATCAGTATACCCCTAAATTGACCATTTTTCAAATGAATTGTTTTTTGCTTTTTCAGATAGTCTTAGAGCTGTTTATGATCTTTAGTTTAAAAAAAATATCAAAAAAGATAGGTTTTATGCAAAGTTACAAACAAAAAATATTTAATTGCATTAATATCT
>CM042754.1:26963213-26976011 GCA_022496165.2 Catalaphyllia jardinei | reverse complement strand
GAAGTCAAGAAAAGAACAACTCTGTTCAGAAAGGTGCAACGCAATAGTAAATCACTTTCTTGTAATTGTTATTGCGTCTTTTAATATGGACACAAACGTATGGAGCCTGAGCACAACTCAATATGAATACAACAACCAAAGGAAGGTTGTATTGTTTTAAAGTTAGGCATCATTTCTGAGCCCTCAATTTTCTATTTGAGCTATATCTTGGGAGAATAGTGACTTGTTTGGAAAAAAAAGAAAATTACTGGTGGGATTTAAGACATTCCATTTGATTTTGCATGTTCCTAATTTGTACTGGTAATCAGATGGTGATAAGTGAAATGTGGACATTGTATGAAATTTGTGCAATGCTATTTCCTAGTCTCACAAGAACCAACACCAATTGATTACCTTTTAATATAATAAATGATAGGTGTAAATTACACTTACAACCATGAGTTTTACTGTTTGTTATTGTTTGAGAAATTTTGTGCCAAATGTTGCCATGACAATTTTGTAATTCCACTTGAGAAATTATAAATTATAGCTCTGACATTTTGTGCCAAAATAAGGAACTCATAATTTGTCACCCATGTTACTAACATGTATAACATGCTTGTGATATTCCATTTTTTTATCTTTTCTTTTTGCAGAAACATCCAACCTGCAGTATACTCACTAAAATGTGCACACTAAATTAAAGTAAACGTGTCTGACTGTATTTGTTCTCAGATTGCTGATTTCAAGGAGCTTGACAAAGCTGTAAAGCATGCAGCATCTGTGGTAGTTGTTGGTGGGGGATTTCTGGGAAGTGAATTGGCCTGTGCGCTTGGACACAGAGGTACATGTACAGCACCACACAGGAGATATTGCCCATTAGGAATTCTTGAAATACATTTATCCTTAAAAGTTTGATTATATATTGATCGTTTTTTAATTAGGGAAGAAGAGTGGAATGAATGTTGTTCAAGTTTTCCCAGAGGATGGTAACATGGGAAGAGTGCTTCCTAAATATCTGACGGAATGGACGACAAACAAAGTGAGAAAAGGTAAGCTAACTTTCAAGAAATAAACTTGGTAGCTTGACACAGAAAACAGATAGAGAAAGTCTACTGTATTCATTTGGTAACAAAAGGAGACATGAAACCAGCTGTGGATAAATTTCCTCCTGTTCCAAGCATAATGATGTAAAGGAACACAAATGAAAATGCTCTTGTTCTGCTTTCTGGCATTCATTGTGCACGCTTCAATATTTTGTCCTCGTTTACGGGTGATTGTTTTACTACTTAATTGAAAAGCACATGCAAAAATTCAGGCACTTTTAAAGAGAAAAAAATTCACCCAAAAAAGTCACTGAGGTCAATCTTGCACCAAGCCATTCAATAATTATTTTTGTGCTAGAGTTGTGAAAAAAGAGAACGAAATGTTCACATTTAGATAACTCTATTTCCACTATACTAACTGTTACACCACTTCCTACAAAGCACTGTTGTTTAAATAATCTATACCATGGAAGTGACCAGACAAGTTTATAGAAGAACTCCAATTTTGGCAAGAAACAGGTTTTGAGTTATAAAGTCCATTGAAAGAATACAGGGATGTAGAAGTTGCAAGCTATTTCCCAACTGAGACTGCCAATTTTTCTGATCTTTCAGAGGGTGTAGATGTAATGCCAAATTCCACAGTTGAACATGTATCATTTAGCGATGGTCAGATTAACCTCAGGCTTAACAATGGGAATGAGGTGAGGACTGTTGTGTCTCCCCCAGGGGGAGGGGGATTCCCATAGGAAGGTCGGGTGTTCTCATTGGTTACGGGCATAAATGACAAATTTTGGTCTCAAAATATTAGGGTATTCTTGACGAACTCCACTGATTTTATCCATTGATCAACGTATCTTTTAGGGTTGCACTCATAGTCTTAACACAAATACTGTCATGTCTGTTTTAAACTGGTATCTTTTAGGGGCCTCCGCGAAAGAAAAAATCGGGGAGAGCAGCTGTGACACACGCTATGAGCTATATGTGTCAGCCCAGGCGCGCTTTTGCCACCCAGAAATTTTGCATTTTTTGAAAGCCAGTTTCTCTTCGCATATTACACCCAAAGAGCTAAAACTTTGAGTTTCACGAGCTCTTAACAAAATGTTCGAAGTCAACTCGTGTCTAGCCTGATGTTTTCTCAGCACAAAGTCGTTGCTCGTATGTTAATGAGGAAAAACTTAAACAATGATGTCAGAGGTTTTCCTATAGAGCATTGTTTTGTGGTACTGTTTATCATGCTGTACAAGGTGATTCTAACTTTTAGTTTGCCTCACGGAGAGTTTTCATTAATATTATTAACAGATCAAGGCGGATCATGTGATAGTAGCAGTAGGCTTGGATCCTAATGTTGAGCTTGCTAGTGCTGCTGGTCTTGAGGTGGACCCAGTCCTCGGCGGTTACCATGTCAACTCCGAACTGGAAGCCAAGTCTAATATTTGGGTGGTAAGAATGAACTGAAATATTGGGTTACACTTTTTTTAAGACCGCAAGCTGCTTCCATCCTGACCATCGCTTGTCATTCTCACTTTTTAATCAGTTCCTGTCCTTTGCCAAATACTTAACTATAAAATCCAAGTTGCTATTATTGGTGAATTTCCTAAGATCTGCTCTTGTTTAATTTTCTTATTCCCCCTTGTTGTTTGTTGTCAGGCGGGTGATGCTGCCTGCTTTTACGATCCAAACCTTGGCAGACGGCGTGTTGAGCACCACGATCATGCTGTGGTCAGCGGCAGGTTGGCGGGAGAAAACATGACAGGCGCAAGAAATCCATATTTTCACCAGTCCATGTTTTGGTAAGTAGAGTTCAGACTCGTCAAATGGACATGCAAAACGATTAGTTAGTCACTTGACACCAGCTAGGGCTTCAAAACAAGCTAACAAGACAGCAAGAGATGCCTATAAAGCGTTTTCACCTGATGTTATCATAACTGAAGAGCCGCCAAACTTCTTATCCTCATCAGGCATAAGAGACACTAAATTTAAATCTGTTGACTCCTACATGTAGTGTCCTTCTCTTGGAAATCAGCGCATTTTGAATTTCAGCATTATGGCGGTGCGTGACATGAAGACTTAAGGCAGAAGTTGATTACTAACCTGACTTATGTCTTGGTATTGTGTTCTTGGTAGTTTCTCTCACAGTACCTCATTGCACTTTAAAGTATAAATGAACTATTGAGAAATGTTAATTCAACTGTCCACTAAGATGTCGGAGAGGAGTTGGCGGGAGAGGATAAACTAGACTAGCATCCCATCAAGGGACAGAAGCATCAGAGCCCAGTAGTTTAGAACCCAGTAGTCTTGATCGACGTTTTTATTTTGGCAGGAGTGATCTGGGTCCTAATGTTGGATATGAGGCTATCGGGCTAGTCGATTCCCTGCTCCCGACCGTGGGAGTATGGGCCAAGGCAACTAAAGCTGACACGCCCAAAGCCGTGGTGGAGGCTACTGGGGAAGGAATGCGGTCGGAAACAGAAGGCGAGGTAAGCTTCACACAGTGGGGGACATCCTCCGATAACACCCGAGGGGTCCCTGATTCCTGAAAATCATTTGAGTAAAATTAACTATCGTGTCAAGCGAGCTTTGAAGGCTGATTTACACTCCATAACGGCAGGTCTTTGGCTACATCATTATATTAAAATAGTTGGCTGGTTGCAAAGTTTGATCTTTTATCCAATAAAGCACTCTTCTATGAGTTTACTGGCACAATGAACCACGCTGGATGTTGGGAGAACACGAGATTAACTTGTAAAGTGCGAGCCGGTGGGTGAGTGATTTATCAGGTTTTATCGCTGGTGTTCTGAGTTCTCTAGTGCTCGCGTAGAGCTGTCGGTCGGGAACCGTGGTACATAAGAACACAGGTTTTGCCGCTCTGTTGACCAGCTGGAGCGCGCGTATTGTCCCACTTATTAAATAATTAACAATTAGACTACGAGCCCGAGTTTTCTACGAGTTTTCTTACGAGTTTTCTACGAGCGATAGTCAACTCGGCTGCGCCTCGTTGACTATCGCTCGTAGAAAACTCGGGCTCGTAGTCTAATTGTTTTAGTATAAATTTACCGTAGTCTCATTGCATAAAAAGAAAAAATGTCAAGTAACGCGTAGAAAAGAACTGTTTTATTACGTTACATCAGGTTCAAATGTAACGCGCGATGTGCGGTGATGCGTAACTGTCGACTATCAGCAGATAGTGAACAGTAATTTAGCCAATCAAATTCACGGATTCACAATAGACTACGGTAAATTTATACTAAATGAAAATATAGTCTTACTGATCCATTGGTTTCATTCCAGGGTGCCGAGTCTTCTCCAGTCCCTACCGATCCACCTGCACCCGCCGCGACCGAGTCATCAGAGGAGTTTGGTAAAGGTGTTGTGTTTTATATGAAAGGCAAGCGGGTTGTAGGAGTTGTTTTGTGGAATGTCTTCAACAGAATGCCAATCGCCAGAAAGGTGACTTTCCCTAGCATTGCTATCGATTTGCTTATGACTGTAATGACTAAACTGTGCGTTTAAGTTACGATCGTTGGTCTTCTTATCAGACTGAGCTTATCAAGTATTGTATAACTAGCTTATATCTTTTCTCTCGTCGTGTGTGTTTGTGAGGGAAGGGGGTGCGACGGGTATTAAGAAACCCCATGGGCATGAGGTTGATCACCTTAACAAGGGCTGAATTCCAGCTTGCCCTTTGAGGCAAGCAACTCTCAAATATTGCTTGCCCGAGGGACTTCCCAACTTGTCCAAATTTTCAAACTCGATGATAATTCGCGAGCCCAAAAATGGAAGTTATTCACTGGCGTATTAGGATGTAGCAACCTGTCTGGCTTGCTTGTAATCTTCGTAGTTTTGATCAGCTTCATTTGCTGTTTCCTGAATTACGCGCTAGATATCTTTTTTTAAAAAAATCCTTGAATGAATGTTTGTTTTATCCATAGAATTGGGTTATCTGCGACTTCTTGAACGTTAAAGTGCATCTCGCCTAACTGCAATAAAATTAAAAACAAGTAGAAAAAAAAGAGTTTTGTTTCTCCTCTTCAGTTCTGAAACAGACACTGTGTCGATTTTGTAAAGCCGGCAAGTTCATTTTTTTCCTCTTAAGTAGTTGTTAAATAGTTTCAGCCGAGGGAAAACGATTTTTTGATGACTCCTAATCAATTTTGTTTTAATAGTCTTAATAGTTGTAATTTTCATCCATCTAAACACTTTCTGTGCGCCAAAAATCTACTTGATTCAAAATCATTATCAAAAATTGAGATCTTGCCCGAGAGGAAATTGCACTTGTTCCAGATGAGCGGACGGGGTTTTTTCGTGCCCTGTTAACTATATCGAGCTTGCCAACTCTGTAATATTGAACTTATCACCTAATACCGATTTTGTTATGTATTTCATATTATGCTTATCGGCTGTTTTATTTGTGTGTTGTAGATCATCAAAGAAGGAAAAGACCAAGACGATTTGAATGAAATCGCTAAGTTGTTTGATATCCACAAAAGCTAACGCGTTCATACGCGTGATGTTTATATGGACGTTCTTAATTCCAACAGTTGGGCGTTGTTACTAAAAAGCTGCGGTGCCAAGTGGATCAAGATCAGGGAAGAGAGATGATTGCGGTGAACCATCATGCATCACTGTGCTTGTGTGTTGGAGACGTTTTCAAGACGATTTGTTGAGCTTGAAAGAATCTTTTTTTTATGTCGGGTTGTACCGTTTAAAAATAAAATGCGAATTGCACAGGAGAGCGCATGTAGAATACGTGCTAATAACAATTAAAAGATATTTTTACTTCGATCAGGTGAAGAAACTGTCATGTTAGTAATCATTAGCTAATTTCTTCTTACAATATCGATGCATTATTAACAGTCGTCGAGTAAGGAATGCTATCTTGATCTATCGCTAAATTCTCAGAGCTAACATAAAAAAAGAAATGAAGGCCCCTTGTACACAGTGCCGGAGGAATTTGAAAACGGCATTTTCACTCTGAAAACGCATCAAATGTTTTCCGTCCACTCTTCGCCGGATTAGGCCACTTTTTCCTCTTTGTCTAAACGAGTTTTCGTGCGAAACCGTTCACATAGAAATGTTTTCCGCCAGCAGGATCATTTTCATGCTTATCACATACGGGGCAAAATTCCTTAATGCTGATTGGCTGAGACAGAGGGCACTTTTGGTAATTAAGAGGGCATGATTACTTCACGTTTATTGGCTGAGGACGTCTGCATTAAAGGACCATTTTCACGACAAAGCGCACGTGCGGTCTTTATTAACACCATTTTTTTAACCAATAGAAACCGTAATACTATCACGAGCGCCACGAATTCGCTGCGGGTCAGCTTGGAGTTACACGTGCCTTTCGAACATCTCTTTATCCGCCGGCCTTTGGCATTTTGTTTGTAAAATAATATTTATCTTGTGTAAAGGCCGTGTCCGTTGAATACAAGCACATACGCTTTACTTTCTTTCAACTTGCATGCATATCTGCAGCTATATTTACAAAGTTTCCGATTTTCGTGCTTGCACCTTTTCTTCGTTTTTTTCTTTTATTTTTTCTAACAAGACGGCTACGAAGTGAAAGTAGCTTTCGTCTCGAGCCGCTTCGAAAACCCTCTCGAGGACATTGTATTTCTCCATGGCATTCGACTCAAAACGCAAAATACGACTTTTAAATCTTTCATGGATGGCTAAACAGTTCTTCAATATCGGTATTGCTATTTTCACACGCCTCATAATGTCGATGGAGGAGGATTTTTCTCACAAATAACTTTTTTTAAAGTTATATGTGAAGTCAAATAGCCGCACCTGCGCAGAAGGGTGTCAAATGCCTTTTAAGTTGGTTTCACTTCAAACGGATTTTGAAAAGGAATTTCAGAAACGCATCACTTCTGAGTTTGCATCGCTTCTGAGCTAAACGCGGTTATTTCATCTTAACGTGGTAGAAAATCGACATGCAGCAAAGCGCAGTCTTGGTGGAAAAGCATAGGGACTTTTCCGGCCAAAAGTGTACTGATTCGAAGCCTGAGTTTGAGTGGGGACGGCTGGTGTCTCACGCTGCCAAACTGAAGTTAATTTCTTCGTTTTGCTTTGAGTTGCCTTATCAGTATCACAGGTCACCTTATCGGCATAAAAAAAAAACAGCGTCAATTTTGTTGGTACGTTAAATTTTCGCGATGGAAAGGAGAGTTTTGGATTCAAGAAGGTATTAGAACTCGTTCGGACTCTTGCTTCTTTCATCGAATTTCAGTGAAGTAGTTTCACGCCGGTGCAAGCTTCGCAAAACAGGTGAATTACGCGTGCTTTAATGCCTTCCTTTGCAATGTTTTCTACAGTTTTCAGAACTTACGAAAAGCGCTACAGACATTTTAACTGAAAAGAAATTCTCAAAAGACATTTTTAAATCCGAAATTTGTCATAGATACGATTAATTAGTGATTGGGTCTCCTGTCGTACAATTTAGGGAGTAATCGTGCCCATGATTTAAATCGCCCTCGCGTTTCGTGCTCGTCCGATTTTGAAATCACTCGCGCGATTACTACCTGAATTGTACTCCACACGGTTCAATTACTATTACAAATCAAACTCATATTTCTATGAAAGGTTTGGCTTGAGGGCTCGTTTTGAAGCAGAGGCACAATGTAACTCGGAACCAGTTGTAGTTACGTTTAAGTGTTTTTGCGTGCTTATATAGTCTGCATGCAAGAACAGTAAGGTTGTCAAGAAATGAAATATATTAAATGAAATACTACTGTTTTCTTCATGCCACAGAAACCGGCATAAGCTCCAACCTGAGAGGGCCACCTACCTGCCTAGTGCACCATTAGTATGACGCTGAGGACCCCCTATGCACGTTTTTCAAGACCGTTATAATATCCGCGTTAATGATGAGTAAAAAAGGCACACCGAACGTTAGAAGGAAGCTAAATTTCTCCAATGATGTGTTCCGGCTGTAGTCGACTTCGCGAGGCAAAAATATTTCAGCTCCAAGCAATTTTCCGCGGGGATATGGGCTATGTGGGTTGGTTGTTCTCGAAGATATTAGCCTTTCAGGTTATTCCGAAATTCGAGTTTGTTATGCTATGTTTTTCAGCCGTTTTGGTCATAAATGGGGTTTCGATTTTGCCCATTTTTGGCCATAAATAGGGAACGGTTTATGCACTTTAAATCTTGAATTGGGTAACTGTTTTAGAAGAAGTACTTTTTTATCATTCAGTTATTGATAAGACCATCAACAAAAGCCTTTCACAATGCCTTTAACATCAGTTTTGGTTAAAACTCGCTAGAATCCTTCTGAAACGCCTCAAAACGCCATAAAATCAAAAGTTATACACGCAACAAAAGAAGGTAAGTCGAATTTATTATTTTTCCCTTATTTTGAACTATTCTGTACGATCGTTATATTCCCATACCAACTCTTATAATAAAGCCGTTACGCAATATCATGTTGACGGTTCCCAAAGGAGCTTAGGCTACTTGTGGTATCAACCGGGTAAAGTTATAAACAGATTATAAAGGATTATACAGGTTCGGATTTCAGAACGTGCCAGTTGACCGAATTAACGGGTTTTCTAATAATAAAATTTACGGGCACACCGATCGGCAATCATGGTTGATCCACCTTCCCAGCGCATGCCGTGGGAGAACTGCCTTGCAATTGCGGTTTCCAGCCACCAGCTCCCACATGTGTTGTGTGGAGTTGGCGCTCAAAGGGGTGCTATGCACCCGCCTCGCCAGTAAAGGCCAGGCTGCAGAGGGCTATTAGTCAGTGTATCAAGTACTGGCCTTAAGATTGAGACTAGCTCTGCTAGTTGAAATAAATTTTGCCTTTTTGCCGTAGTACCAGTTTTGCAATCAATTTGGTTTTAGTCCTGTTTCTTCCCCACGGCTATGCCATGCTGATAAGCCCTCACAAGGTCTTGACAGCTGCCCATGGCTGCCACTGATATGGCTGTGCGCATGCGTTAGGTACTGGTCAGATCTTGGCTTGGAACATGATACAACATAGGACCGAATCCGGGTCAAACTCCAACAGGAGACACGACATCAGGAGAAACATGATGCATATGGTATAAAGGGTTTCCAGAACTGTCCGATGAGCTCAAAGTATTAGTAAACTTTCCATTTGTATCCTTAATTTCTGTTTAGTTGTAATGGAAAGTCAGTAACCTTTGGCCGTTAAATACTGATAAGCTAAAAAGTTGATCATGTTTTATAAGTTAATCAGTCATATTTTGTGGTTTATACCGGCGGTTACGATAGCAAAATTAAAAAACACCATTATACGCTATAAAACAGTTAACCCTATTGAGACCCTCTACTCTGGTAAATATTATTTGCTGTTTAGTTACGGAACTGCGTTTCTCTTTGCTCGAAGATATTGGTGTTAACTTATTTTTTTCTGTTTAAGTTTCGGCAAAAACAAATTCAATTTTGTATGACGGTGTTAACGAAGATCAGGTGCAGCTTGTTAGCTTTTGTTAAATTAAATATTCCTTCATGTCTCTATTCAACAAACTATCCGTTAGAATGGCAGGTGTTTGAGCGCCTGCTTAACATGTGCAAGAATAAATATGGTCGGTTTTAGAGAATAAATTATCTGACTCGCCATTGAATATCTATCTCATGGTGTATGTGGGTCCATATTAAGCCCTTTGTTGAAGACAAGCAATTATAGGTCTTTAGAGCGGAATTTTATGACCACGTCTGTATGCACCTGTTGAAGCTTTTGTGATGAAAATGCAAATTGTTCGAAAAAAAAACGGCGCTTACAACTAAGTCAGTTGTAAACTGGGAAGTAGGAAACAAAGACACATTTTCACCTCGGAAAAGAATGCGTGATTCGTTCGCTGTAACAAAATCTCCGTGAATAAGATCGCTTACAGAGTTCATTAACACCGCGTCCGATTTTCAAACAGGAATATCAGTCACTCCCGCTTTCTTTACGATGACAAGCTCAACATTTGTAGGGTTTCTTAGTCGCTTGATCGCGACTGGGGAATTTAAATCTTTGCACGAACATTTGGCAACTTTTTTCGACGCGAGCTATCGGAACAGCTGCGAAGAAAACACGACATTTTGTTGCGAGCTTATCGAGATACATGCTAAACTGCAAGGGCAGCTGTTTCACCTTTTGGAATTGTGTTCTTCCGAAGGAGGGATTTACGGCGGGAGCGAAGCGCTGAAGAAACGACTTTTGCCATGGCTTTGCAATGGGTTCATCACTGCAAGAATCAACAAGGAAGATGTAGAAGTCATAAAGGAAAAATACGAACTGATCGTGAAGAAAATGGATGAAGATTTAAGCGCCTCAAAAGTGGAAGCGGCCGAATTTAAAATCAAGTAAGTATCCATCGGAAAAATGTGCTTTATACATGTAGCTTGTGTGATATAAAGAACTAAAAAGCAAATTTTATGTGCTAGACACTTTTTTCTTGTTTGTTTTAAAACATATCATATCATTACTACGTTAAGTCCCGCGAAACTTTGTTGTGGGCAAAACTAACTCACTATGGGGCCTGGTAGTGATAAACAGAGCAAACCAGACGGTAATTTGTAACTTAAACATAGATGATTTGGCTTGTTAAAAAATTTAGAAAAATACGATAATTTACTTGGTTACTTAGTTCAAAGAATTTTTCTTAAGACATGGAAATGTGTTGTAAATATTGTATCATGCATGGCTTTAAGTTTTCATACCCTTCTGTTGATTGAATTTGGTTAGATTAGCTGACGCAGAAGATGAGATGAGGGGGTTACGCCGACAGTTGAAAGAAAATCAGCAAGGAGACTATCAAGAAATCATTGAATTGAGGAAGAAGTAAGTGTATGGTATAAATGAGATAACTAAACAAATAAAAATCATTTGAAGTGATTCATATAGCGGTAACGCTGAGAGATGCATGTCACGAGGCTGCACGATTGGTTGCTTAGCAACTCAGAAGCTTGAGCACGTGCGGAAATTGAATTAGCCTCGTTCCTGTTGCTAGACTTGGAAACGAGGTTAAACATATTGTACCATGAAGGACCACCATGACGAAATAGAAGTACCGGATCCTCTCGCTGCAGAAGATCTAATCAGCTACAAGTTGAATGAATATAAGATGAACTGCAGATGTTCCCATACTGTTTAACAGCTTTGCTTTCGGTTAAATATACTTGTCAGAAAAAAAGATCGATAACCATTAAGTATTTTATTGCCTTATTTCTGTAATTTCTATACCTTGTCCGACAACGTTGTCAAGCAGTAAGAAAACCTTTTCTCAACATCATCAAATGTGTTTCAACTGAATGTTGTCTGCCAAACCAAACAGTTCCTGTATGGGGAATTACATTCGGAATTCCATTCGACTTTTAACTCGAAATTTAATGGAACACTTTGCCATGCTAAATACATGCAATCTTATTTATCTTTCTTTGTGAATTGAGGTTAACACATGCTAAGAATGAACTTGTAGCCAGGGAATGCCAGATTAAAGAGTTGACCAAAGAAACTCTTGAACTAAAGAGAGAAAACTCCGAACTACATGGAAGGTAAACAAACTGTTTTGTTTTTAATTTAAACAGTGGGGGCTATGGGGCTGATGATTATAATCGACAGAGATATGTAAATGCATACACCGTGAGGATGAAAGCATCCCGAGCGGATCTCCGTAAAAGGACGGGATGCTTTTCAGTTATTTTGAAAAAAAAAAAAATAACCTAAGAAGTACCAAGATCCTGTTTTTTAGCGTGGCTTAACATTTTTTCCCACCCTTAAGAGGTACCAATTCTAAAATAACGTATTTCTCCTTTCAACTTTTTCCCCGACTCAGTGCCCTAAAGGGTACTGCAAAAGTTCCCACTGTGGAACTTTTGAGACTGATCACCCTAAGAGGTAACAAAACCCTACCTTTAAGGTACGACGGGTTTTCCCCACCCAGAGAATGCGTCAAAGGTGGTGGGTGGGGTCGTGTTCTTGCAACACAAACTTTGTTAGCTTCGAAGAAAAAGGCTATTATCGTTTCGTTTCGGTAGGACAGTTAAGTTTTGTCTGCCGCTTGTACTGCGGGCGCAGCTGGTAGTTTGAGCCCCGCCCAGGGTGGGGTCGTGTTCTTGCAACATAAACTTTGAAAATATAAAATGTTAACCTGGGCCGGGTTGTTCAAAGTCCGATTAAGCTAACCCAGGGTTAGCGAGAATTTTTATTTCAGTTTAGTAACTTTTTGGTGAAGTATTCTGTTTATATTGTTTGCCCTTCAGTTTCGAGCTGTAGTAATCTCAAACTACACCAAATGTTAGAGGTGCAAAATATTTTTAAATAAGAAAAAATAATGCTTCCGTTAATATCTAACCCTGGGTTGACGTTAACCTGCTTTTGAACAACCCGGCGCTGTACTACAGTAAAACTGGCATGTGTGGTGGGAGTTACCTTGTGATAGGCTAATAGTCAGGGCCTCGTCTGTACAAGTCGGCGGAGGTTAGGCACTTGCATCTTTTTTTTCATAGAATTTTATCAATTTCTAGGTTACACAAGAAGCTCTTGGGTAGTACTGCAATGGAACCCGAACCCGTTCGTCTTGTGACGAAACCTGACGTTAATGGAGCGGTGCCGTATCAATCGCGCTCTTTTAAACTAGTGGAAAGATTTTCCGAGTTGTACAAAAATGACAGAGTTCAGATTTTGAACTCTTTGAAGGGAATGCCTGATAGGTCCACAGCTGAACGATTTGTGTTTTTTATTGTTGAGGTAGGACAAATAAACAAAGGTTTCTAATTGGTAGAAGTATAAAGTAGGACTGCCCTAGCATAA
>CM042754.1:26958354-26963113 GCA_022496165.2 Catalaphyllia jardinei | reverse complement strand
AACCCGTGACCTTGAGTGTCCTTGACATGATAACTGTATAATCTGCAGTTATGACATCACGAACGCTGATTTCGAAAATTCACTGTACTTTTTCGGCCAATCAGAAAAGAGTTAGAGAGTTCAATGCATAATAATAGATGATAAAAAGCAAATTGAAGGATTACTTGTCGAATGCTGCCAGGATAAACAAATAGTGCTGTTCAGTTTCATTAGATCTCAACATATTACAGCCAACTAATCGTAGATATATTATCAAACGTATTTTAGAAGTATTTTTCCCTCTTTCTTGAAAGGCAACTCAATAAGGTATTGGCGAAGCATGCATCGAAATTGCAAAGAAGATCGTATCCACTATTTTCAGTGTGCATATGGTCCGGTTCGTTATGGCCATGGCGACTGCCATTGGAGCGGTTATTACGTGCATGACTTCGACCAACTCGTGAGTTACAAGTGTCCCTACAATGGCTTTATCACGGGAATAAAAAGTGTATACAGTAGTCATCATCGTGACCGAAGGTAAATTGTTTAGTCTTGTAAATAGCACCTGGTAGAGGCTATCTTTATAATAACTAAGATGTTCTTACGAATTCATTAAAGTGTATGTACACAGCATGATACCACGAATTGGCAAATGCCTCTGAAATGTTTCTACATAACACGAAACGGATTTTTATAACAAACCATTTCACACTGAGTTAGGTCCTTGAAGAAGAAAAAGACGTGCAATTTGAATGCCAACCCTTTTGAAATCTATTTCGGCAACTCTACGTTTTTCATATATATTCCAGTGTTAAATTACTTGTAATTGATTTCTCAAAAAATAAAATAATTAAGCAATAGACCACAAGTTTCTGTGGGTTATAAGCTGATAAACCACGCGGGATGTTGGTAGAACACGAGAAAAATTTGTAAACCACGAGCCGCAGGCGAGTGGTTTACGAATTCTTCGAGTGTTCTACCAATATCCCAAGTGGTTTATCAGCCTTCTACCCATAGAAAACTTGTGGTCTATTGCATTTATATAATAATTCAGAAGACGCGCGATTTTTCCGTGGGTTTACTGGCACAATAACCCACAGCTGATTGACCAATCAGAGCGCGCGCATTGATTTGGTTATTATATCATATGAAATAAACGATGCATGTACATGGTCAGTACTCGAGGTGATAACTTGTTCCTTCATCTGACGGATCATGTCAATCTTGACTACCCAACTACCAATTGATATACATTTTTATTCTGTTTCTAATAAAAATGTTCTTTAGGTTTAACTTTCAGTGTTGCCATGTGAGTGGTTTTAAAGCACATACCTGCAAAACAACTCCTTATCAGAACTACTGGGACCGGGAAATTCGTTATCATGTTCCCAGTGGCTACTACTTGGTCGGAGTTATCAGTGTTCATGATAATCATTACGAGTAAGTGTATCTCTCTTGTCAGCGTAACTTACGGGAAGGAAGGAAGTTGACCCCTGAGCAGAAATACAACCAGATTTACAATCAGGCTATATGGGAAGGGCAAACCTATTAAGCTACTAAAAGGACCAGGAGTTAAGAAAAATCATAAGAAAAAGCAGGCTATAACCTGTTCCTATTCACCCAAAGTTTCTGTTATTTTGTCTTCATCTTAGGGATCGTCGCTATCGATTTGAAATCTGTCAATTCGGACGGGAAGGCTGAAGGGAGAATTAAATTAAGGACCAAAGCAAGAAGGCATATTCTGAACAACGAACAAGACGGCGCGCTCTAAATAAAAATAGTGGGCATACTATAGGGGAAGCAATTTGAAGCTTTTAAATGTAGATTAAGAGAAGGGTAATATGTTGTGATGGGCGAAGCTGTATGGTGACGGGAAAATAAAAAGCTTTTGAACCTGATGTCTTTCGCTTGTTTTTAATTTAAGGGAAAAAAAGGTCTCCGTGTGAGGTGCAATTGATTACGAGTTGAAAAATTACCAAAATTTTCACTGTCAGCCAATGATGCGTTTTCTAACTAATAACTAAGATCTGTAGAATTTACCAATAGACAGATCTCTTTCAGTTCCGTCGGTCTCACACATTTTCTTTGGTAAAGCTCTGAGTTCACAGTAGTCTGATCCAGTTCTAGTATTTTTCTGTCTTTCATATAACTCCAAGTGCTCCACTCCGCTTGCCGTTTTGTTGTAGAACATATCACGATGTTCTTTGCACACACGGAGTCCAAAGTGAAGGGATATTTTTTTTATCTTGCTCTAAGATAAAAAACAGCTGAGCGAACAGAAGCAAACCTTCCCTTGGCCATTTTTCAAAGCGTGCAGGTTTTTGTGCAATAGCTCTCTGTTGATGTCCTCTTCAGTACTTTCATTCATCTTTTGTTAAATTTCTTCGTTTGCGTTATTGATTAGACGAATGATATTTTTTCGCGGATCAATTTTCTCGTTCGTGCTCGTTCGTGCTCGAATTTTACCCACTATGACCTTCGTGTGCAAATCTTAGTACCAATGAAATTAACACTTGACGAATCATAGTAGTTTTAAAAGCCAAACGTTTGCAAACTTTGATATCTGGATCTTTCAAACGGTTGGCCAAAAACTACGGGATAAGAAGTAAGCATAGGAAGGACAGTTTAGAAATACAGTAGGGAAGAAAATCATTTCTGTGCAAAACATAGTAAGCCCTCAGTGGTGAGGAACTCCTATACAAAAAAGAACGGGATGCTCGTTGTACTCGTTGTATGGTTATATGGTGTTTGTATCTGTTAGGGTTTTCAGCCTCAAAGATCCCTTGGACTTGGTCGATCGTTGGTCGGTCCTTAAACGTCTTAATTATCAGGCCTAATGATCTTACTGGCCTAAAGTCTGGGGGGAAATTAACTTGCGCGCCCTTTACCTAAGGGGGGATCGCAAACTTCAATGGCCTCTCCTGTGACAGTCTGAGTTTGGTTTTGTTGTTAAGCACTTCTTCAACGGTTTACTATGACTGATAACCATTTTCTTCAGTTGAAATCGTTTAAAACTGACGCGTTCTCGTTCATCAGTTTTTAGCCCAGCGCGCAAAAAGAGGAGGTCGACTATGTTCAGTTACAACTTCGTGTGTTGTGCAAGATTGTGTCAACAGAACAAAAAGTCCTCCAACTATAATTCAATATTCAGTTAAGAAATAGAAAACATGTAGCGTGTTTCTATCGATTCTATCGTGTTTTAGTATAAATCTACTAGCGTTCTATCACGAATGACGTCCTCTGATTGGCTACGCTACTCACGTTGTATTGTGTGTTAGTATCACCCAACTAGTGGACTAATTCAAATCCTGCATTTTGATTGGCTACGCTTCTAGGGGTTTAATAGTAATAGTCATCGAGTAGCGAAATTCGCCGGTATTTCTTTCGCTTTTTTCCCCGAAATAAATATTCTTCAACTTGCATTTGGTAACCCCTTTCGGGCTACGGGTCTAATTGTTAAATAGATAGTGAGTAGCGTAACAGCGTGCGCTGGTGGCCGCTTCTTTGTGTTTTCGAAGTGTCTGTAAAGAGGATTTAGATAACGTTTTGAACGACTAGTAGTGTCGTGTCCCCTTAGTACATAAATTAGGGGAGGTTTATACTAAAACAGTTAGATTATTCGCTTTCGATTTCTATGCGTGATAGTTGACACGGGCTGCGCCTTCGTCAACTATCCCGCGATAAAAATCTCGAGCTCATAATCTAATTGCTAAATAGAAACACAAGGGGAAGTTTGGGAGAACGAGAAATGCTGTTTCCACAGATTAGAATTGGTTTAAGGTGCCACTACGATAAAAAACAGTTCTAATTTTCTTTGGATTTCAAAACTATGTTAATTATTTATTTGTTTGTTCCTTTATTTATTATTTATTTATTTATTTAACTTTATTTATTCACGGGTAAAACATCAGGACTTGACGTAAAATTCTAAAATTGCCCTAATTACATTGTTAAAGTACTAATCTACTACTAATTAAATCTAATAACAGCAGAAGTAAAACAAAAACAAAAGACAAGATGCCTGCTTTCCATGAATGCCGTGTGATTAATGGAAAGAGTTTTATTGCAATTCCCCCATACGACACTACAGTAATTGAAATGAGGTTGAACTAAAGGATTATAGATGCATAGGAGCGTTTCGAATGGAACAAAAGACCTGCATCTCTTCAAGATGCCAATGCAGGAAGCAATTTTTTTGGAAATACGTTCGATATGTACGTTCCAAGTTAAATTCTGATCTATATATACTCCAAGAAATTTCGTAAATTCTACTTGCATTATAGAGTTACTGTCGATAGTAAAAGACGGGAGTCTATTGAAAGTATTTAACCTTGAACCAATCAACATAAACTCAGTCTTTGACTTATTAGGAGTGAGTTTGTTTGCCGTTAACCATTCGGTAATTTTAGTTAGATCATCGTTCATATTTTCCTCTAGATGCACAATATCGTTACAGGGTGTGAACAAACAAGACAATTCGGTAGGTCAACTAAACACTAACTGACCCAAGTTTTAAGTTCTGATTTTAAAAAAACACCTGTTTATTTTAACTGGAATTTTCTTACTTATTGGTCCGCCAGTAGTAACTTTAAAATCCTGAGAGAGCTGGGTCGAGGAGAAAATAACGCGTTTGTATGCAGCACGGGAGTTTTGGGCTTTCAGACTTAAAACTCGTGTTTTGCATGGATAATAAAATCGCGTTTACACGTTGAAATTTTAAGCTATAGTGAGTAAATGACGTCATTTTCTCTAGATCCAACCCTCTGAGGTCTAATCGGTC
>CM042754.1:26945854-26948354 GCA_022496165.2 Catalaphyllia jardinei | reverse complement strand
GATAAATTATATACCAGTATACCAGAACCAGCCAGTATGTTTGAAGCAAATGCTAAATTACCAACAACTATGGGCTTAGTGTTAACTTTGCTATATTTCCCAAGAACTTAATTTATTCACCTACACTGTAGTTATCAAGAAAGGAAAGCTACAGCATGCTACAGTTTACGATATTAAATTTAGAATGGAATAGACAAAATATTTAATGACATAATGCAAGTGAGTACTTAGACAGCTGCATGGTACTCCCAAGTTTTAAGAGCTACTGCTAATGTTCTATATATTGCATTAATTTTGCTTTTATTTTAAAATGTTGCTGCAGTTAGTTATCTCAGTCAAGACATCCCAGTATAAATGATCTGGGATACAACTATGTACTGATCATTTTTAATTCAGTTGGTTGGTCATTGCGAGTCAACAGGAGAAAGTGCTGTGAAGACTGTTTTAAAAAAACTATCTCCTTTAATCCTTTAATGCCCAATAGTGACTTATAGATTTTACTCTGTCTAACACCAGACGATTTTACTCATCAAAGGGAGACCCCTTGGGCACTAAAGGGTTAATGCTAAAATCTTTACATGATCATTATGTTGTTGTCCTCAAGACTTACTGTTAGAGTGAATAATAAATTTTAAACTGACAGATACCTCAAATAACCTGTATATCACTCTTCTGCATAAAGAGATCCTTTTGCACAAGTTACATTGAGCCTTAAACTTCAGCAGAGGTGTAATAGGAGGACATGCAATGAAACCATGAGCCATTCATTCATTGCTTACATTCACTGTGTCTGTCATAGATGATTTGCCAGTTTAAAAACATACAAATCACAACCAAATATAATTTAATTTTGTACTGTTGTGCTGTTTTTTAGTTTTTTTGTGTGCTTGTCAGCACTTTGCAATTCAGTTGATAAAACATGCCTTGGATGTAAGTGGATGTAAGTCAGTTTTTTCACATCCCCAATTTGCAATTTAAGTTGCAACTACTGAGAACAGTATGAGGTATATTATTTGTCGAAAAAGATTCACTTCATGTAACTCAGCTAGGAGAAGAGAAGTTTCTAGCTCTCATCAATCAATATATATCTATCATGGTCAGTTATGCTTAGCTAAAAAAGCTAGTTCAGTTTAATTTGAACATTGACATTTAATTGCAGGTGGCAATTTCTGAGGCAAACTCATAACTAGGCCTCTTTCTTAAACATATCCAAGAAAGCTGGTTAAGGCCAAAGTCACATTGTTTACAAAACAGCTGGACACATACAATTTATTAATCTTGAATTTGTAAGTTGAACAAGAAAATAATATTAATCTTGAATTTGTAAGTTGAACAAAAAATATTTGATGAAAGTGTGACCTGGTATCCAGGGGACCCATACAATTATTTTTTGCCACTTCCATCGATTGCCCTCTGCAACTTAGGAGTTGTTGCTGCAAATCATGACAAACGTCCACAATTATCAATCTGCCATATTATATTTTTTTATTCCATCTATTGCAATTTATCTTTTGTTATTTCGAAAGAGCCATCAGGCTATTGATAATTCCTTTTGATTAATAATAAAATACACCGGGTGAAACTCGGTTGATCAAGCTTTACACAAGTTTTCAAGGACAAAACATTGCCTTGGTTTTCGAATTATTCAACCCTTTTCTTCTTCGAACGAAAAAAATATTTGTCAACAACCATTTTGTTGGCAAGCGCTAGCGATATACCGATGTACTTCATACACAAATCGAGGCATCTAAGGAAGAAAGTGCCGAAGTTACGCTTAATTTCGTGAGATAAGATCGAATACGAAGATGTCAGAAACGGAAATAATTTTCATTTCAATCGTAAAGAGACTAAAGATTCGACGTACCACGAAGCTGTGTACTAACATCAGTTGTTCAGCATTGAAATTGGCGGCTTTGTGAATCGAGTAGAAGACATCTACAGCTGTCAGTCGGCCTGCGAAATATTTAGTAAGGATGTATCATTCGAGAATTCTTTCCATCGAAAGCGAGCGAACCTCCTATAAGTCATATTTCCACATCACCTTCCGCGCGCGGAGATGTTTGCCGTTCGGCAACCTGATGAAAATGAGCTCGAGCGAAAATTTCAACCTCGTTCCCAGGGTTTCTCTTCTCTGCCTCCTAATGTCGTTGAGGAGAAACCCTGGGTGCTTACCATTTGGCCAGAAAATCCGGAAATTTCGGTTTAAAGTCAAATGGTAAGGTAATTTTCCGGAAATTCCGTTCGGAAATTGTGGAGTACCCTCAGAGGTACTCCTATTTTTCCGTTCGGAACGGAACGGCGGAAATTTCCTTACCATTTGCTAAACTTTCCAGTTTCCAGGCTCTCATCAGCCGAAAACAATTATAGGAAATCGAGTTGCAAATGGTAAGCGCCATTTCGTTCGGTTGGTTTGCTGATTTTTGAAAAACCCTTACCATTATTCAACGCTCGTCCCAACCGGTTTATTCTGACAAATGGTAAGCACCCCCTTTCTCCTCAA
>CM042754.1:26914729-26932915 GCA_022496165.2 Catalaphyllia jardinei | reverse complement strand
GTACACACACCGTTTTAAAAAGTGTTCTCCTCGCTGTCGCCGTCGTGCGTGCGTAAGATTGCAAGACAACCGGCTGAAAAGTGATTCTAATTTACACAAAAAGCGTCCACGGTATTCGTTTCTCTAAATTATAATGGGATTGCACAGGCTCAGATGCACAAATGTATTTTACAAAGATGAAAATAGGAATGTTATAAATTCAAACCTGTACAACGTTTTGAGAAAGGCATCTTCCCTCTTATACGCCCGAACAGTCACCAGTCCCATCAACGAGTCGCTAAAATGACAAAGGACTGGGCTTCGATTTATTCCTTCCAGTCGCCTAAGGTCACGTGCCGCTGTGAGGTAATAACGCCCAGCCAGAAGAAAAATGATAATGAGCGGGGTGGCCGGCAGAATAATCCAGGGGTTCAGGATAGACGGAAGAACAACTGCTCCAATGCAGTACAGAACAATTTGTAGAGCTTCCAGGAAAATATCTGGTAACAATTCATCCATAATGCCAATATCTCGAGAAAACCGGTTTAAAATTCGTCCCACAGGATTAGTGTCGTAGAACAAAACCGGAGCTTTTAAGACAGCTGATAGCATCGAGTTGTGAAGGTGCTTCGACGAGTTTATTGCTGCGTTGAAAAATGCTCCCGCTCTTATGATTGACAAAATTAATGCCGAAGCCACCAGGCCGCCATAGATGTAGAGATTCTCCGTTTGCTGTTGCCGGTCATGTGATTGACTTGTCAGTTGAAGTAGCCACCAATCAGGAAGTATCAGGGATCCTAATTTATAAATGAAAACAAATAAAATAAGGAAATTAACGACAGCTAACGAAAAAAAAGTTAAGAGCTTTGAAGGCCAAACGCATTACTTAACCAACCTTGAACGATGAGGAAAAAAGTAGCAAAAGCTGTAGCTAAAATACAGTGCATTCCAGCTTGGATGTAGTGGCAGTACAATTTCCACGATACAGAACCAATCATGCGATCTTCTTCAGCAACTTCAAGTCTGGCATATTCTTGCTCTGATTTTATTTCACTCTCCAATGAGCCCTGGTTTAGTGGCTTTTCCATCTGTACAGTACTAGGTTTTTGTTCAGCATCTTGGACAATGGCGTCAAGGTCAAAACCAGATGTACACAACGTTGAAAAATCACCTTTGGCCAGAATGGAACCTTCTTCCATTACTACGACGTGTTTAGCATCTCGCAGGGCCTTATGGTTATGAGTGATCATCAGCCGAGTTTTATTGTCTAATACTCCATTGATACACTTTTCAAAGATATCATGCCCCACCTTCGAGTCCACTGCACTCAGTGGATCATCCAGTAGATAGATATCAGCATTGGAATACACTGCGCGTGCCAATTCAACACGAGCCTGCTGACCACCACTCAGGACTGTCCCACGTTCTCCAACAACAGTCAAATCACCGTCTGGAAGCCTTTGTAAGTCTTTGATCAGGTCACAGACCTGTAATGTCAAATCGTATCTGTTTTGATCAAATGGCTCACCAAACAACACATTCTCCTGCACAGTACCAGAGAACACCCAGGGCTGCTGGCCAACCCATGCTATTTTTCCAACACTCCATGTTTTGCCGCTGACGAGAGGAATTTCACGCAAAATGGCGTACAGTAAGGATGACTTACCAGCTCCAACTCGACCAGTGATAAAAGCCAAGTCACCTTTGTCTACTGACAAATTGAGAGATTTCAAACTCGATGTATTCCAATTGGCACTCCAACTGCAGACGACATTTTCCAGCACAATGGTAGAATCTTTGTGCGAGTGTACATCATTTTCAGTGATTTCATCAACGCCTGCAGAACCAATACTGTTGGCGAAGTGCGTTCCGTTTAACTTGTCATGTTTACTTTTAGCGAAAGTATCCTGAAGGTACTGGTGTATCTTGTTATTGTTATATTCAAGTATACCCTGGATACGACCCAAGGCTGTTACAAAATCTGCTAAAATATTTACACTATCACAAATGTTCCATGAGATTGTCACCCTCAGAATACTTATCAGCGATAAGATCATGAAAGTATTGTATGAGGTTAGTTCAGTCCCCATGGCTGCCATAGTAACCAAAGAGATGAAAGCAGCGACTGGTGTACAGGAGTAGTGAAAAGATGCAAAGGTTGCCAGAATTAGGGTTTTCCATCTGATTAGCTTGAGTTCCTGGCTATGGGAAAACAATCCATAACTTGTTATAAGATTGGGAGAGAATGTGTTCGTTTTTTAGATCTATTCAGTTAGTGTTGTTATTTTTTCCTTGCATGTTTTATTGTTATCATAATAGATTCGAGGGTAAGCAATAAATGATTAATGCTGGCAGAACCGGAAAGGCGGAGAGGAAAGGAAAAGAAGAGGCTGCCCGCATCGCTTTGAATCTTGAATCTGTGCGTCGAAGTGTTGGACGCAAAAAACTGATTGGTTGAGATTAATACGTTGGGATGGTGAATTCGAATTTGAACTTGAAAATCGAGCGACGAAATGCGGTGGCTTCTTTGCTAGAAAGAAAAAATGTTATTGTTCATCTTACGAACAGGACTTGGGAAAAATGTAATTTTCCAACAGTGAGCAGACTTCAGAGGCCAGACTTTCAGCTGTATCATCTTCTTACGGGTACTGTCTGCCTTTCTTTTTCCTTTCTTACATTCTTTCTCCCCCCGGAAAGCGTGCTCGCAGGCTCTAAGCTTGCAAGAATCAAGCGAGCTTGGCGTGAAAAAAATCTAAAATAGCCCATTTCCGAGTTTTCCTGAGCTTCTGTACCAAACCGAGGTCTGGCCATGGTGCACAGCCATTCATGTGAAAATGAGTAATGTGCATGTAAATGAAATCTTATTTTCATATAAAAGAATGAGCAGCAAGACTCACTTTGACTAAGAAAGAGGCTAAAGATAATTCGGGAATGGCCTCTGGATGTCAACATTAACTGAACCATGTGATGTATATATGAAATAATTCATATTTGAACTGCGGGTATAGATGCAAGTGAAGTATGATCTTCGCAGTAAATTTTCCAATTTAAGCAACTGGAAAGAAGAAGCCTGAAAAAAAAAAATCAGGGCTTCAACGGGATTCGAACCCATGACCTCCGCGATACCGGAAAATTTACTGCGAAGATCATACTTCACTTGCATCTATACCCGCAGTTCAAATATGAATTATTTCATATATACATCACATAACTTCACTGCACGGGAAAATATGAACTCAATAATTTGACCTTGCTCCCAATGTGTGGCTTCATAGCTCAGTTGGTAGAGCATCGCACCGGTATCGCGGAGGTCATGGGTTCGAATCCCGTTGAAGCCCTGATTTTTTTTCAGGCTTCTTCTTTCCATTTGCTTAAATTGGAAAATTTACTGCGAAGATTATACTTCACTTGCATTAACTGAACCATAAAGCCTGTTTTTACTTGGTTCCTCTTACCTTCGTATCCTTTGCACTCTTTCCATGAACGGCCACTCCCAGGCATACATCTTGACTGTGCGAATTCCAGAGATGATGGAGTTCATGATATCAACACGCTGATCAGCAACTTTGGAGATTTTCGATCTTAACATAGCGCACGCTCTTCCCATCATACCATAATACAGTGCAACGGTCATTAGAAACAACACACCAGTCAAGGGTCTCCAACCAAACAAGTAGTACATTAAAAACGAGATACTACACAGCTCCAAAGTGGCTTGAATTATAAGAACAGCGTGCAACACTGTCTTGTCAAAGCGCTGTAAGTCTGAAGCGATTAGATTGATGACAAATCCACTTGTTACATTCGATATATCTGCTCGACTCAGACGGAGAACCTCCAAAATGAAGAGAAAACTACAGGTTTGCAACATGGTATAAAGACATCTTTATGATAATATAGCTGGCATAATGCCAAACATGCCGAAATATAAATGGACACTTTCCCCTAGAACCGGAATTTCTTGCTTAAACACGAAGCGATTCTATATAACAAAGGTGAGGTGTTCAGCCTGTCAATCAGAGATCCCAACGGACGACCAATGCTCCTATTTGATTGGGTTTTTAATATTCACTCTGGTCTAATTTTACCGCGTTGCCACAAAATCATTCAGAGAGCGATGGGTGTAATTTTCTGTTTTATTTTACAAGTAAGGAATGTCTTTTGAACTAAATGACGATAGCTTCAGGAAAAGAGATTACAAAGAAAATGGACTTTTTTCCATTTCAATTTCATAAATTTGTTTTTTTACTTGCGAAAACTTATCGTGAGAATTCGAGCTGCTCACTCAAACTTATAAAATGCAGTATTTAGTTCTTTTCACGCCAGAGTCTCTTTACTCCTTCGAGGATTAACTCGGTTGAGAAAAAAGGTTAGAAACTAAAACTCGTAAAAAATCCCAATTAATACAAGCAGACTGCTAAAGTAATATATTATATCTATGGTAATATGGTTATTCTTCAGCCTGTTATCTTTAGTTAAAGAGATTTCATAAGGTGAACATTGGCTATTGTTGTGCTCTTGCTGCTAAAATTCAGTCGGGCTTTGAAGAACGCAATTTGTGTTTTTATTGCATTCAGCCAAGAGTCTTCCATCTCCTTTCTAACGTCAATATTCAGGTGAAATCCCACTTACTATTTTTTAAGGTGTCTTGTTTCTTCGTAGTACTTTTTGTTTCCAATTTCGTTTACATTATCGATAACGCCCATAAATCCGAATAATTTTAAATCGGTCTGTGTTCACTGGCTAAACAGAATCACCTCTTACGAGACTGGCTTTCGTTGTCGGCATGCTGAGATAAATGGAAACAGATAACTCTTTGACCGCAGCCATCAGCTTTATTAGTTTACGGATAGCTGCGAAATTTGAAAGTTCCGTGAAGCGACGAGGATAATTCATCGTTTCTGTTCTTCCAAAAAAGCATCTTCTAAAGTGTTAATATAAGTTTTATTTTCACTGGATTTTTATCATTTACATTATATTATTCTACGTATATGACTCCGTTGTTTTATTGAAAAAAAGACGCTATTTCTCTACGACTTCTATGTTATGCGACCGTTATTCGCATTTCCACCATTGCACAAAAAGCCAACAAAGTGCTTCAAAGATTACGCGTCCTTGCCTTTTATAGGATCGCTCTGTGTTCAAGGGTGCAAAAACTTTTAATAATAAATGTACCCGGGCACTTGTCACAAGTATCGCAGCTGCCGTTTTCTTCTTTCACCTTCCACCCACTTCCCCACCTGAGTTCAAATCTCGGAGTTGTTTCCCAGTTGATGTCATTTCAATATTTATTATTCTTTGTAATGCTCATTTTTGAGGATGGTTGGTTGGTTGCATTTTAGATGTGCACTCATGTGACTGCACGATGCAGTTAATGAGCTCATATGTGCCTAATCATCATTTGGCTGTGTAACCGCGCGATGCGGTTCCAGTCAAAGACCCTTTTTTCACCCTTGCTCGCCATAGAGTCTCCAGTAAGTCAGTAGTTAGAGCGTCTGGCCAGGTCACGGAGGGTCGTGGGTTCAAATCCTATCTGGAACCCGAATTTATTATATAACTGAGAAAATTACTTCATCCTGATTGGCTGAGAGCAAGCCAATTTATCGTTAATTGTTAATTTTGCACCGGAGTGAAAGCAAGCTTTCGTGATATTTAAATTCTTTTCAAAACTGCTCGAGCAAGGCTCGTGAACTGTGGGAGAATTATCAACTATCACTCGTAGTGTAAACCCTTATCCGCACTTGCATTTATACGATTACCTATACGGACAGGACGCATAATCGGGGACGGAGACCGTTAGCGCACGCCATTTTTTGTACTGGGGCTGTCCCTACCTATGATATGGGACCTGGGGCTTGTTTCTCGAAGCTCCCGGTAATTACTGGGCCCGTTAAGCTGTTTTTTTTTCCATTCCAGACGAGAGTTTCAAAAGTTTTATACATTATACAATAAAGTTATTAGCTAATGAAACAAATCAGACTTCATTAGAGGTCAGAACACTCAAAAATACGATTTCGGGCCTGTTAAGTTACCAGGACTTTCAAGAAACGGGCCCCAGGGGACAATTTTTCTTTTTAAGATAACTGCAGAAATTCTCGCACGCTCACTGGCTAATTTTTATTGTGAATTAGTGGACAGACACATGAATTTATAATTTATCCGATGCGTCAACGAACGAGAGCGGGCAATTTGACACTTTGTTATCGTAAAAAACAAATTAATGTCAGTTTTTAATGTGTCTAACCTGTTACTGACAATGAATTACGTAATAACATTGTCAAAGTAGTCTGTGGATGCACGAGGCGAACTACTTTGACAATATTATAACGAAATTCATGATCAATAACAGGACAGACGCATGAAAAACTGACGTCAATTTGTTAAATTTTTAGAACAAATCGCGCCATCGCCTGCGGCACACGCACGTACATGTTGCCACGATTTTTGCGGATATCGCGCAGGGGAAATGGCGTCCGAAATATGTTTTTAGCCCACAACTCGCTAATGTCTGTAGCTCCAGTTTGAATGAAGTAAGACACTGTGGAATTTAGGCATGTCCCGCTTTAGGTCACTGACCAAGTTGTCTTCTGCTGTTTCTTTCACAAGAACTTCACATTACTCCACTCTTAATTTCACATATGTAGAAGATTAACAGCTTTTCCATGACACAGCAAGAAACTAATTGAATATATTTAAGCAATAGACCAAAAGTTTCTGTGGGTTATAAGCTGATAAACCACGCGGGATGTTGGTAGAACACGAGAAAAATTTGTAAACCACGAGCCGCAGGCGAGTGGTTTACGAATTCTTCGAGTGTTCTACCAACATCCCAAGTGGTTTATCAGCCTATAACCCATAGAAAACTTGTGATCTATTGCTTTTATATAATAATTCAAAAGACGCGCGATTTTTCCGTGGGTTTACCGGCACAATAACCCACAGCTGATTGACCAATCGGAGCGCGCGCATTGATTTGGTTATTATATAAGTATAGGAAATCGTATGAACGCGAGTGCATTTCGTGATTTATGGGCACGAGTGATGTTTTTAAAGTTCGCAAAATTGCACGAGCCGTAGGCGAGTGCAATTTGAGAACTTTCAAAACATCACGAGTGACCATAAATCACGAAATGCACGAGCAGGTTCATACGATTTTTTATTTATTATATTCTCAACTCGCAGGTTCGTACTCAAACTCGTCTTTAGTACGGATTTCTGTGTAGAAGAATTGTAATATTTTATCGAGTTGTTCGTGCTCGTATTCTTCCAGTTTCGGGTTTAGTTTTCTTTCAGTCGCCCATGTTTGCCAGACATCCAACCAGGTCTGTGTAGCTTTCAATGTATTTTTGTTTTTCGCATTTTCTTTAAGTTGCTCAACGATGTTTTGGTAACCGACTGTCGGCCATTTTTTTCACTTTGGTGTTCAAATTTGGCGCTTCCCCGGTGTTTCCATAGCAACTTCCGTATTGCGCTCTATAACCTGGATTGCATTCTATAACCTATTTATGCATTCGCCATTGGCCAATCAGGAGCAAGATATTTTGTTGAGTATATAATAAATTTGGATATAGCAGCGTTCCATGCAGGACTTCAAAGTTTTCCCCCTCTTGCCACACGCTTGCGAGTATATCTCCAGAGTCTTCGCGATCGAAAAGTAAAAAAACAGTAATTGCAAGTTTGAATTTCACCTAAATCGTAAGCAACGCTTGACGTTTCATCAAGGCCCAATAAGTGACAATAGGTTTTGTCTGCAGATGCTGCTTAGTTTTGTGTCAAAATCCAATGGTGAATAAGAGCGTCCCTCGATGCGTGTTTTGTACAGTCAGAAAAACTTTGCGGTGAAAAACGTACATTGAACTCATATGATATCTCTACTTTTTGAATATGTTTGAGGTTGATAAATGTTTGAGAACATATTAAAAGCTTAGCTAATAATATGTAAATACAGCAGAAATAATCAGAAAAGTTACGATGACGCTTTCTTTAATCAACTGGAATAAAGATTTCGATTTTGTTGGTTGAGTTATCAAATCTTCTTGTCTATTTTATTTTCGCAGTGTTAAGTTTCACTATGTGAAAGAAACACACATGATGTTAGTAACCGTTTGGCATCGGTGAAAATTGTTGTAGAATCTCAGCACAAAAGACAACGTAACAACAGCCTTTTTTTAAGATTTGTTGACAATTGAAAACACCTACTGGGACTTGAAAGTGCACGCGCTGCACTATGCAAATGAGCTACTCGCAACATGATCGTACCGTTACCCAAATCCCAAACACGTCATCCAGCGCGCGCTCGCGCTCCTCTCACTCTCCCACACATGCATTTTTGACAAGACAAATCTCTACAAACCCCTCATCTGGTTCGTTATTTTTCTTACGTGTTCGAAGTCGGCTGATCTCCGCACGGAAGCAAAACTGCCGTAAATTAATACCTGAAGCGTTTAAGCGAGATTTAGTGATAATAAATTGGAGGGAAGGATTTTATAAAAACTTTTTTCGTCAAAAAACTCGTGTGGGAGAGTGAGGGGAGCGCGAGCGCGCGCTGGATGACGTGTTTGGGATTTGGGTTACGGTTTCACAGCGGTCAAACGACTGGGCACTTGCGTGAACATGCGCGTGATTTAAGCACTTCCGGTCACTTTCCCCCTTTGTCCCACTACATTTCCACGGTCAAACTCCGCAACTCGAGCCATCTCGGTACTAAGTTCAATCATTCTGCCCCTACAAACGTTCTTTTCCCGAGTTTTACTGCTTACAGTCTTTCTCATCCGAAAATCTGCCCCCAGAGAGACCAACGACAACTTTTTTGTAAGCAAACAACCTACAATATTCAGGTGACCATCTGGTGAGTACCCTCTATATGACTCAGGGTAACCCCCCTTTGAAAAATCCTGGCTACGCCCATGAACTATCGCGATAAAAACACAAGTCTTCATGTTTCGCTACGAACTCGTAAATTCGACAAGAAAATTCACTATTGTTGCAGAGAGAGTTTCTTTGTTGAAAAAGATATATAAAAGAGACGCCCCCTTAAAAGAGAGCCCCTTAAAAGAGAGCTGTGTTTAAGGTAAAAACCTTAGCTGTTTTGTTTTTCGGCTTATCCTTGCGAAATGAAACACTTACCGCAGATACCGCGAAACTTAAATCTGCCACCATTTTGGCGCTTGCTTGTTTGTATAGGTAATCATACGGTTTCGAGTTCGATTTGAAATTAATTTGCACGAGTGCTGAAATTGCACGAGCCGCTTCGGCGAGTGCAATTTCGCTTTTTGAAAAACTCACAAGTGCAAATTAATTCCAAATTGAACGAGAAAAACCGTATGATTACTTATTAATAATATAAACATGAAAATTTTGCGTGAAGGATGTTTTGAACTTTACGGACTCTGAACTCTCTTGTCAGTTTTGTGCGCGCGCTTAACCTCAGGTGATTTAATTATCACGCAACCAGGAAAAAATTGCGCCATGATTTCGCCATCCAGGGCACGCGCTTGATTTGAAAAGAAAAGATTTTATTGGCTATCTGTGAACTTCTTTGTTCATTGACCAATCGGAATGCTTGCTTTATTACCTTTTTTGCATTTAATTACCTCTTTTCTGTACTGTGTTAAGGAAAAACTGCAGTGTTCTCAGCCAATCAGAATCTAGTAATTTTTTCATGTATATTATTACTATGGAAATAGTGTAATCCATTTCCACGAGCGCGCGCGCGGCTAAAGCATGCGCACTCATTTGACCGCTGTGGCGCTAACGGTACGATCATGTTGCGAAAAGCGTACTGAGACAAAACTTTGCAAAACTCGCTAAAATTCTTCGACTGTTGCAAAAGTATTCGAAAACAAATTCGGCCAAGTTGTAGAAAAACCTTCTGACATCATTTTGTGTTTGTTTGGTTTCATTAGAGCAACGAAATTTAGAGATTCGAGTGAATATTCGCAGTGCGTTCAAAATGTTTTGTCAAAGAGTTGCCTCCCTTGTCAAATTATATACTAGTAATAGTTATCACTAAAGCTGCCCCAGCTTTATTTTATTTCTGCTGATTGAAAACAATAATATTGAACGTTATTGTATGAACAAAAATTTTATATTTTTTGTAAACTATATCACTCATACTGTTCAAGTAACTTGGGCATCTTACCATAAATATGATCCAAAGAATCAACTAAGTGAACTAAACCAACACATTCTGTTTAACTCATTCTATCACATGATATTCTTTACTTAATACTCTGACGAAGCGCATTCTGGAAAAAATATCAAACCTCTGTTGTTCTAGTTTGATACTGAAACACTGAACCATTTGTCTTGATCATAGTTAATAGAGAGGACTGGTTAGGAAGCCCGGAAAACATCAAAGGGACAAACAAAGATGCCAAGATTTATGTTGGAAAGTCTACGACCCAACACAATCTTTTGTTTTACGCTCATACACTATGCATGAGTTACGTAACCAACCCGTTTCTATTTTTAGTTCCTCAGTTCGGAGTAAACAGCTATTGTGTTGACAAGAAAATGAAGATGGTGAATTTTGAGCTCGGTAATTAAATGTGAAATATGAAATATTCAACATGACACAAGCGTGATCGTCAGTTTTACGTTTGGCATCTCGTTTATTTGGATCGCTTATTTTTACTGAGTAATCTTACGTAGCGTAGACCCATGTGACGGCTGGGTGACTGGCAGGGATCCAAATGTAAATGTGAATGTTTTGTGGCGTTTTCGCGTGACTCTAATTTGCATATATGGCTACTGTAACGCAATACTTCTGTTTACATCTCGGAAAGAATCTCGTCTTCTGCTCTTCTTTCGGGATACGTTTGCTCGTATATCAATACAAATGATTTGTTTCAGTATCAAACTAGAAAAAGAGTGGTTTGATCGTTTTTTCCAGAATGCTTTTCATGAGAGTATCATGTAAAGAATATCATGTGAAAGCGGATGAGAACAGAATGTGTTGGTTAAAAAGTTACCTTGGTTGATTCTTTGGATCATATCAGGAGCCATAATCAGGGACGGAGACCGTAAGCGCACGCCATTTCTAGTATTGGGGTTGGCTCCATGATATGGGACAATTTTTCTATTTTTAGAACAAATTGCGCCATCGCCTGGGGCACACGCGCGTACATTGCTGCGAGGATTTTCGCGGATGTCGCGTAGGGGAAATGGCGTCCGAAATTTCCGAACTCGTTAAGCTTTTGGCCCACAACTCAACGCTTTTATGGCTGTTGGAATATTGCTTAAGTATTTTCGTCTTAAGTTGATCCAATTGAGTGAACGCAGTGCCGACTTTAGGTATGTCCCGCTTTATATTGCTGACCAAGTTGAGTTCCGCTGTTTCTTTTACAAGAACTTTACATTACTCTAACCTAAATTTCACCTATGAAGAAGATTAACAGCTTTTCCATAACACGGGAAAAAAAACTAGTTGGATATGTTTGGATATAGCAACGTTTAGGCCCAATAAGTGACGATAGATTTATGTCTGTAGATGCTGCTTAGTTTTGTTTGTGTAAAAATCCAATAGATTGTCTGTTGTCGATGAATAAGAGCGCTCGCTGATGCGTGTTTTGCACAGCAAGTAAAACATGAGAATTTGGACTTCGCACTTTGGTGTGAAAACGTACATCGAACTCATATAATATCTCTAGTTTTTGAATATGTTTAAGGTTGATTAATGTTTTAGAACATGTTAAAAGCTTAGCTGAAAATATTTGAATACAGCAAAAATAATTAGAAAAGTTACGACGACGCTTTTAATCAACTGGAATAAAGATTTCGATTTTTTCGATTGAGACAAAACTCCTTGTCTATTTTATTTTCGCAGTGTAAAGTTTCACTATGTGAAAGAAACACACATGATGTTAGTAGCTTTTTAGCGAACGTTGGTGAAAATTGTTGTAGCATCTCAGCACAAAAGACAACGAAACAAATCTTTGTCTCGATTTGTTGACAATCTGAAAACACCGACACGGACTTGAAAGTGCACGCGGTGCACTATGCAAATAAGCTACTCGTACGCGTCGACGGACTTTCAAAAACTTTCGCAAAGCAGCCAAACGAGCAGAAACAACAAGAAAGTATCAAAAACAGGTTTTGGTTATGATAAAGCATTGTTTGGCAAACTCACAAATTAACTCGATACCGGAGTAAACAGTTTTGTTACAGAACTTTTCTCTACAGAACAAACACAAAAGTTTACGCGTATAACTAACCGGTGAGCGGATTATGTTCATTCACAGCGAAAAATTAAAGAAATTCTTGACCCTGAAAAACACTCCTTTTCCATTAAATCAGAGCATAAAAGTACATAGAAGAGCCCTGGTTCTTCTTCTTTGCCTTATTCCCTGACATAGCTGTGAAATCGGCAAGAGAATCTCGCAACTCTCACCATTTAATCACGCAACGTGACAACATCCACGCGAGAGCCAAAGACACGTGCGTGGATCAGCGCGGAAATTTGACGTCATGATGGCGCAATTTGTTCTAAAAATAGAAAAATTGTCCCATATCATGGGTCCGCGCGGATCCCAAGACTTACGGTCTCCGTCCCTGATTATGGCTCCTGATCATATTTGTGATAAGATGCCCAAGTTAATGGAACAGTATGTGTGATATACCTAACAAAAAATATAAAATTTTAGTTCAATTTTATTGTTTTTAATCAGCAGAATTAAAAGAAAGCGGGGGCAGCTTTAGTGATTGCCCCCGCAGGGTTTTGGCCCAGAGGCCAAAACCCGAGGAGGCACCCTAGGATTCCCCGCGTGTATACATATAAGGAATTTCAAAAATGTAAAGATGTAAGTAAGTAAGTAAGTAAATTGTAGTATGCGAAAAAATCTCGATTTGAGCAAACTAGGCGCGCACGGTGGTCTCGGGTAATATCTCAGCAAGTGCGCAAGGTGCTGTCGGGTAGATGTCATTCTGCAACCACGAGGTCTTCGAGCAGCGCTTCAGGGTCTTGCGAGCAGGAGTTTGCGTTTCCTCGTCTTCTAGCAGCATTTCGAGTTCTTTCTAGCAGTGTTTTAAGGTCTTGCGAGCAGGAGTTTGCGTTTCCTCGTCTTCTAGCAGCATTTCGAGTTCTTTCTAGCAGTGTTTTAACGTCTTGCAACCACGAGTTCGCATCTCGCCATCATCTAGCAGCATTTCAACCACGAGTTCGCGTTTTGCCATCTTCTAGCAGCGTGTTAAGGTTTTGCAACCACGAAGTCGCGTTTGCCATCTTTCTTTCAAACCACGAGTTCACATCTTCGAGCAGCATTTCAGGGTGATTGTTTTACAGTTCAGTGATTTATTTGATTTCAAAAGCATTCAACAGCACTGAATAAAATTATTCGGTACAAAATTTGATTTGTTAGACACAAATCAGCAACGGGGTCGTCAGACTCGATCCAACAGATCATAAAGATAATGTCAGAACAAAATCTCAACTCAGAGTTGCATTGATATTGTCAGAAAGAGATACGGAGTTCGTTATATCAATTTCCATTTGAATATGTCACTGTCGAAGATAAACAAGTCGGTGGTTACAGTTCGAAGAGGGCACTTTAGGAATTCTGTTTCTGTTAACCCTGGTATTTATTCATGTCATCGACACGGGACGCGTCATCGACAGGGGCAATTCACGCGTAAGAAAAACATTGGAATCCTGGCACACTGCAATTACTAGCCAGGCAGACTAGCTCTAAGCAGCTGCCTAGACAATACTCAATGTTATTGTAATTTTATCCACGTTATTAGCATTTTATTTTCGCACAAGTATATATTTTTTTGTATTTATTTATATCCGTTCGTTATTTTCTCACCTCTTTGTACATAAATATCTTTACCTTCGCTTTTCACATCTCACTTTTTAAAGATTGCCGACTGGCTATCGAAAGCTTGGTATTTTTTTTTAACTTTTAACCAGAGAACGTCTTTAACTTTTCAATTATGCCCCCTGGTTACTCGTCGCTTATTAAATTTATTCATGTGCTGTTGACGCTTTTTTGGAAATCTCTACGCATTTGTTTCTTCCATATTTACCAAATCTGCGTACTAGGAATGAGTTTTCAGGCCTGCTTTTCTATGTTTGCTCACATTATATCTCTTCGAGAGAAGATAGTTCATTATTGAGGGAAATTAGGGAGCCAGTTTGGTCATACATAATAATATATCTTTGTAGTTCATTTGCGACTAGGGATTGTAATGTCTGTTTTAGCCAAATATTTGAGGAAAGAATATTTGGTTGTCTCAATGAAGAGGAAGAGAGCCTTTTCATGACACTAAGAACATTTGATTCATTTTGTCGCTCATGCCCGAGTTCTGTGACTTTGAATAGCAGTATTCTTTTGACAGTAGGTAAGTAGTGACAGCATATGGATTAAATCAGTTGGGTTTAGATAACAATATGTGGCCAATTTTTGTAACTCAAATGCTCCAAAATTGTTCATTGTCTACACTGTAACAGAGCAATGCTTCTGAAGAACTGCTATATTGAAATGAACATTAACTTTCATCTAGAAAAACACAACCAGCACTTTTCAGTGACAGCATTTCCAAACATTGTGGGGAACTTCCTTCAAGAAGACATCTTGCAGTGCAAAGACAACATATTGACGATCTAACTGAGAAATTGCTGTTGCTCGAAAATGTATTGTAGATTTTGAGCTTTCTCATAACAACAAACTTGTTATAACTATGAAAGCCCATGCCTCAACTTCATATGAATAGTGAACAGCTAACTGTCTGGTATAAAAACAAACTGTTAAGTTAAACAGACACCAGTGAAAATTTAACAAAAGCGTACAATTTATGATATTAGAGTGATTTTACTTGGCCCGTGAAACACTATCTGACAATTAGTGCATAATAGTAAAAACTTAACAAAAGAAAACAATGCAATTGCTGTGTAATACTAACTCATAGTGTATTACCTATTTCAAGGGCCAAAAAAACCTCTAACCACAATCATTTCAAGTGATACCATTTAAAAACCTAGTAAGGTGATTTAAGTTACCACATGAAACAATCTCTGTTAAGTGCATAATATTAGAACGAAACAAAAAAAGAAAACAGTGGAGTCCTAACTATTTTGCAGACAAAAAAACATGCAATACAAGTTTCACAAAAAAATTTATTAACAAAACTGTATGGCTGTAATAAATTTCATTGCCATTTACAGACAAATATGTTAACCAGTGACATGGATGTTAACTTCAATAAATATTAAAACGTTTCTTTTTTAACAGTCGTATGCACAGTATTTATATCCAGTAAAAACCATATACAGTTGTTAAACAGATCTTCAAAAGCGGGGCAGCTCTAGTGAAAACTATTGCTAGTAACTATTACTAGTGTAATTGGAGTGTATTTTTTGACCTTGAAATGGCGCTCGAAGATGGTGAAACCCGACCTATTACCCGAGATCGCCGTGCGCGCCAAGTTTCTTCAAATCGGGATTGATTCGCATACTACACCAATATTCCACACATTCTTTATACGTATACGTGAGGGAGACTATTAATGCCTGCTCGAGTTTTGGCCTCTGCGGGGGCAACAAACAAAAATTTTTTTGCTGAGCGCGGAAAGGCCTAGGTACGAGTTTAGCGAATTTCTAAGCAGCGGTTTTTCCAGCAAAATCGCGTAAGATAAAAGAGATGACAAGAGGAGACAAAGATAAACTGTTCATTCTTTTCGTTCCTTTATTTACTCTCTGCCTACTCAGCAAGATTGTGTGCCCCCTGTGGTACAACTAGTGCCAGCAGATATTATTCATTCACAGCGCGAAATTAAAGACATTTTCGACCCTGGAAAACTCACCTTTCCATTAACTCAGAGTATAAAAGTACACAGAAGAGCCCTGTTTCTTCTTACCTGCCTTATTTCCTGGCCATCGCTGTGAAAAATCCGCAAGAGAACTTCGCAACTCTCAGCATTTAATCGCGCAACGTGAGAACATCTACGCGAGAACCCACGATATGTGTGTGGAACTGCGCGGATATATGACGTCAGGATAGAGCAATTTGTTCTAAAAATAGAAAAATTGTGCGCCGATCCCAAGACCCCGATTATGGCTCCTGATACACAGCTTTTCTATTTACGCACACGAAAGAAAAAGCGGGGTAGGGTGGAAGGGGGGGGGGGGGGTGAGGTTATCAGCGCAGCAAGCCAGAATACGCCACTGAACGCAATCATGAACAGCCGTTGTCATGGTGATGACACTTTCGTCGCCTTATAACCAATATGATTTTTCCGTTTCTGTAGAAACGGAGAATTCACTTCCTTCTAATAATGTCTACAGCTCCTCTATTTTTCTTGGTCCCAACCCTCTACCCAGTCAAGGCTTCCGTTTTGCCCTGGCGTCCAGTTCTCTCGCGATTCTATCTGCGCGTTCAACGATCGAATAAAAAACGAGAAAATAGAGGACTGTGGACAATCTAATCTACCCTTGGTCTTTTTTATACGGACCATACCGTCAAGATCTCGCACTGATAGTCTGTCAGTAACGATCTCCAGCGCGATTAATATATTTATACTGTACTGTAAATATTCATGTTTTCGTTTCTAGATTAGTCGTGGCTAAGCAATTCTCTCACCTGTTTGTAAACGATTCCAATTGTTGCTGACTTCCATCTAAGCGCCATTAATTGTGTGTAATAACAAAACTGATGAACACAAATAGCTCGCACGAAAGAGCTCATACAGATTCCAGTAGCGTAGATATAAGCCAAGGAGGAGTCTTTTACATGAGAGTTCATTAATTCCGGTAAGAGCAGACTCAGGAACACGGGTTGAAGTACATTACAAACAGCAGGCAACAAACCTAAATTCAAAATGAACAAGTAATCTCTTAAAGGAAAGGTTCGACAAAGCGCTTTCAGCAATCGTTGTCCATTTCCTGTTTTGTTTGAGGCGGGAATTGTTT
The DNA here is from genome assembly GCA_022496165.2 of Catalaphyllia jardinei. Lineage (NCBI taxonomy): Eukaryota > Metazoa > Cnidaria > Anthozoa > Scleractinia > Caryophylliidae > Catalaphyllia > Catalaphyllia jardinei. Next base: position 26,916,030 of record CM042754.1, on the reverse strand, counting down.
CTTCATTCCATGTCTTGTGAAGTTTTTCAGTTGATGTCTGAGTTTTGTCCTCGTCAAGTAAAGGAAACAAATCATCATTTTCCAAAGGACGCTTTTGGCCAATGGCAAGAATCTCTCTCACCCACCAGAAGAAAAGAATGGAAAAGAAGCTGGCGCTTTTCCTGGGATTTTCCTTCTGTTTTAGTTGTGACTCCAGGCGATCGTACTTTGAATCCATTGGCTGTAGTTTTATTACATAGTTGAAATCTGAAAAATAAATCCATGATGATCGAAAATTTAAGGTGGCTCTGAACCCTCTTTGCAGAATATTTTTAAACTTTGCAAAAAGTTGCATGTTACGATGCCATGTTACCATGCTCCGATTAATTAACAAAAGGCAGTCACAGTGCTAGTGAACTATAATATTTGGCGCCAAAAAAGTAAGATTGGATACTAAATCTTAATAAATAAATTAGAGCGGGCTTTGAACTGCTCTGACCGACTCCCTTGAAATTATTATTCGTAACAGGTACAGCAGGCAGTTTTGCAAAATTTGGATCAGAGGAGTTACAAACAGAGCTTTTTAGTCATTTCTGTCTTTGAAATCAATTCCGCCGTCCCGTAGAGAGGTCAATGGTGGACTCATAAGATGACCACTTGACGATGACTTATTTACAGAATGTATTTACTTTTACAACACGCAAATAGTAGAAATACAGCCGGAAAAGCAGAGGGACTGGTGACTATGTACTACCGGCAGTGATATATTAACTTACTTCTGAGGCCTCAAGTTCCTACAGATCGAAAACTGTGCGCAGTTTATCCGCTCTCTTTCTGATATGCAGGCTACGCGCTCAATATGTAAATTATTACTGGTTACAAATATCGGCCCGGTTAATATTGTAGAGGACGTGTGATTTGTCGGGTCATGTAGCCGCTGTAACGTCTCACATGAATGAACAACAACATTGCTAAAGCTGTCAAAGCTGTCAAACAAATTTTTTCATGCTCCGTTTGCTTTCTCTTCGTTGGTATTTTTACGCAATGCGTAAAATATTTAGGCTGGTTTGTCGAAGTCTTGGCTCCTTCTTCGTGTTGAAGCTACAGTACTCTTTACAAAATAAAAGCCGCTCCACAAACATATTGTCTTCATTTTGTCCTCGTTCTTTCGTCCCTTTGTCTTCTATTGTTATACGTCAACCATGTCTTCTACACCAAGCAAGAGCCAAAGTCTTTTGTTTGTCGTACTATTTAAATACGCTTATTACGCAGTGGCGGATCCAGACTTTGAGCTAATGTGGGGGGCGGGGGGGGGGGGGGGG
>CM042754.1:26908949-26914629 GCA_022496165.2 Catalaphyllia jardinei | reverse complement strand
CCCCCCCCCCCCCCCCCCCCCCCCCCCCCCCCCCCCCCCCCCCCCGGGCTCCCGATCTCCTTCCTTAGATCTGCCACTGTTACCTGACTGTTACGTATTCATATTTACTTCAGCACAGTTCATTGCCTATAAATAGACCAATTTTGATATATTTATTAACAAACGGGAGTTACAGCGCTAGCGGCACTATGAAACATTTTTGGCGCCAAAAAGGTAAATAAATACTTTATTCTATTAAATGAATTAGCGCGCGCTTTGTACTATTCCACTGAAATCATTATTCGTAAAGGGTACAGCAGGCTCTTTTAAAACTGGATCACACAAGTAGCATAGAAATTAAGAGTTTTTTTGTTTCTTGATCATTACTGTCTTTGCAATCAATTTCACCGCTCCATTGTGGACAGTGGAAGAATCAAGAGACATCCACTTCACGAGAGGCATGTCATATGTTCAGATTTATTGACCTTCAACACGCGAATGCTAGAGATTCAGCACAGCCACATCATGCCACATGTTAACTCACATCTGATACCTGAAGTTTCTGCAAATCGAAAAAAGCACTCAGTTAGTCCGCGCAATCGCTCTCTCTCTCTCTCTCTCTCTGATACGCAGATCTACACAAGCAAAATTAGTATATGACTGAGTGGTTATATGGATATTATCGCAGCTGGCTAGACTTTCTGAAAAGTCCTTCGTATTGTTTATTCAGTACCCGCCGGACGAAGTGCGACTTCTCGCGACTTCGTCGCTCGCTCGGCCGCTTCGCGGCCTAACATATATTATACCCTAAAATTCATGAGGTCGACTTGTGGCAAGTCTAGCAGCTGGCGTGCGCTTCCGGTCATATAGCAGAGGTCTCACATGAAAGAACAATAGAACAAAAAGAAAAGAAACAATGCCCCTAGCTGTAAAACAATAGCCGGACATGGATCATATAATGTAAATGAATCCTTATTAGGGATAGTGCGGCCGACTATTTGCGGAGAACTGGGTTTGAAAGTAATCGCAGGCTCAATGTTTCCGTTTGGCGCGAAAATTTTGTCCGCCATCTTCCGCCATCATCGTTCATCCAGCGATCTTCAAACAACTACCTTCAGTGATTTTCTGTCGATAACATGAGTTTATGGGTGGATAAATATCGTCCAACTTCCTTGTCAAAGCTAGATTATCACAAGGAGCTTGCAGCTCATTTGAAGAAACTGGTAAGCGATGTCTTGCTGTCGTGTGGTGTGTAGAGCTGAGAGCCCGAGAACTCGAGAACACTTCATTTGTCCTGTCCTCGAGGCTTGCTTGTTGGATGCGTTGTTTGGACTCTTCTTTGTTGTTAGATTTGAAGTAACTGCTGAATACCCTGCCACTCTGTGCCACTTTTTTTTTCGTTGGTCGGCGTTCTTTGAAGAACGAAGCAGAACACAATAGATGCTATTCTTAAATGGTGTACATCTATAATTTTATCATTATTATTATTATTATTATTATTATTATTATTATTATACATTGTACTCACTATCAGCATTCTGACTGGCCAAGAGCCCCCTGCTTATTTTGAGAATTCACGTAATTTTGTGGACAAGCATGATTAGGGTATAATCTGCTATCCAATTATATGTGCAAATTATACCTCCCGTAGTGCGCATGCGTAATAAACCTTTGGCTAAAGCGCGCAAGCACTTGAATGGTTTCGAAAAATGTGGCTGCTTGGTGCATTTGTCCTTGTATTTTTAGAAGCACAAATAAAATCTACTTGTATTTCACACGTACTTTCCATAAAACAATGTATAATAAAACAATAATTGAATTCGATTTTTGTGATTTCGGGAATAATCAAGGTCTCGGCAAGTGTAATCAGCCTCAGCCTCTGGCCTTGGCTGATTACACTTACCTCGACCTTGATTCCCGATATCACAAAAACCTCATCTAGTTATTGTTTATTATTGTTATTATTATTATTATTATTGTGAAGTATATATGAAATAATTCATATATACTTCATATAGCTTCTTCTTTCCAATTGCTTAAATTGGAAAATTTACTGCGATGATCATTCTTCACTTTCATTATTATTATTATTATTATTATTATTTTGATTACAAGACACTTGTTGTTTTGTCGTTAGGTGCATTGTGGAGATTTCCCACATTTGTTAGTTTATGGCCCTTCGGGGGCTGGGAAAAAGACAAGGATAATGTGCATACTGAGAGAGCTCTATGGTGCTGGTGTGGAGAAATTAAAGATTGAACAACAGAGTTTCACTGTAAGTGTCTTTATTTTTACAGTCCTTGTCATGAGTTTGGAAGGTTTTATATTTTGTCAGGTAGACTGATCTTGTTCTACCAGTCTGATGCTTGTCCATGATTGAAATTGATTAAAATAGATCAAAGTTGATCAAAGTCGATAATCCAAAAAAAAAAGATTGAGTTTTATCGGCTTCCGATATTTGTTGATTGATTAGAATCAAATTCCATCAGCAACAATCTATTTTAATCAACTATCAAAATTATCTACATGTTATGCCCTGAATGCTCGTTTGTAGTAGCTTTGATTCTGGACCGTGCGTGGCCTGTTCGGTCAGGATGTGCTTTTGGTGCACAATAACTGGGGCAACAATTATTTATTCTGTTCATGGACGCAACTTTGAATCGCCTTAGCACTGAGCTTATTAACAGTGGGAAAAGCCATATTTCTTCAGCTACAATTTCATTATATTTGTTGACTTAAATAGTTCTAGTGGCCACACATTGTTCAGTATGTATCCTGCGAAGGTCGTCAAAATTGAATCGATGAAAAGGTACTCTGATGCCAAGACCTATTAAAGTGAGCCAGAACAAACACTAATGAAAATAAATTGTCAGTAACTTTGCTGGCCACAACTTTCCCGCATGCTAGTCTTAACTTTGCCCGCTTTGTCCCCTGAAGGATCACTTCGAGTTCCCAGGGTTATTCATCTTCCCGAATTGGGAAAAAGACTAGGCTGGTTGAAGTTATGTTACAGGGAGCAGTTTAGCTCAGCAGAGCTCAGCTGACACTGTTAATTGATCATTTCTCAAGGTAATTTAAACATTCGATTCTGTAATGAATAACAGACTTGGTTTTTCAGTTTTTTAACTTACAGATTTACTTTAGAGCTTTAGAAAGTGTGCGGTCAGGTTTTTGTACCTTTGTTTGTAAATTTTTCCCATTTTCAAGTCCTTTTGAGTTTGGTGTGAGTTGACTTTCAAATGTCCAGACAAGTGCTTAGAAAATTCAAAACAATTTATTTATCAATTCGTGTAGCTGTTGAAATAATTTCTTTCACACAGATAAACTAATCCGTTTCAGCATAGGTCATTTCTGTGATTAAGAGGAAAAATAAACAGATCTGATTTGTATCTGGCACACATGCAAGAAAAGGAGTCCTTTCTTGCCACTGTCCGGACGCTCTTCTCTGTCTCTGTAGTAGTGTCATTTTATGGTTTGACTTGCATCCTATATGATTCATAAATGCTCAAAAAATATGACATTCATTAGGAAAGCTGGCCAACTAGTGCTACTGTGAGATAGTTATAAACATCATACTTTGTGTGACTTTTTACAAACATTTAATACAACTTACATTTTCTAACAATGTTTTTTTTTAACTAGACTCCTTCCAAGAAGAAAATTGAAATGTCAACTATTGGCAGTGCTTATCACTTAGAGATAAATCCAAGGTAATGTAATGTTTTGCTTTTAAACAAGGTTGTCTTATATAAGTCACTAAATATAGGCTAAAGGAGTAAACCTTCAGGTAAACAAATTATATTTCATCCAGCAAGTGTAAGCCCTACAGCTGTAGCTATACTTTTGCCACTTACAAATTCCATTTCAATCTGGAAACAGTGGACGAAGAGCCTCTATGTGGGAAGTGCCACTGCAAATTCCTATTTATTTAAATTTATTTATTTTTATTTATTTATTTGTAACAGACCTGTTTGAATTATATACCAGACTAAACAGTGGCACAGGTTGAGCTGTCTCTCTCTTTCTCTCCTTAACATTATTTTGGTCCTTTGACTTAAGCTTTTCTTTCTTGTTTTACATTCAGTGATGCAGGGATTCATGACCGTGTTGTGATCCAGGAACTTATCAAGACTGTCGCTCAATCACACCAGTTAGAATCATCAACACAGAAAGAATTCAAAGGTAAATAGCATATGAAAGATTATTAATGTTATGGGCTACTTTTTACCCATTGAATTTAATAATTAAAGTAAAGCTATAGCCACATTTGTATAGGAAGTTTTGTTTCTCAAAAAGTATGGAAGAGGTAGGTCTGTGATTTCTTGATTTTTTGGCAGTTGCAGAGATCACAAAAATTCAGTGTCACAAAAATAAATAGTATTAATACACCAAGTGTACTACTGTTGCATCAAAGTGGAGCAATGATGAAAGAAGTAAATTGAATAATCTAGTAAAATGTACTGTCAGGATGTTCACTTTTATCACACATTCTGAAGAAAACAATTTAATGCAACAAAATTGTTTCAGTCTGTTATTAATTCCCACTGATCTTGGAGGGCTTTATGCATCTGGTAAAGCTGTACATGTTTTTCTAGCTCTATTACTTTGACATTTGCTCTCAAATGGGGCCTTTTCTATTATGGTTTTCCTAGGAATTAGTTCACTGGGCTGTATGGGTTATATGATAAAATAATTTCTATCATCATTGTTCCATTTTGATACAACAGTAATATGATAAAATGCTTATTATTATCACTTTGTTGGGCATTGTGACGCATTTTGCGGGCTAAAATGGGGATTTTGGTGGTCTAAAATGTATTGTAGCCCACTGAAATAAACCAATGAAAAGTGAGAATCAAACAGTCATATGATGTAAGAAGCCAATCAAACTTGAGAAGCCATTAGAATGTTCGCACTGTTTTCTTGCAGCATTAGTGAAAGAAATGATGGCGCCACTTTCATGCTCAAATCATGGCTGAAAACACAGTAAACAACAAAGAAAATCTAAATTCTCAGTCTTCTCAAGTAGAGGAAGAAGATCTGCAAACATTAGAGGCTGATTCTGTGCCAGTAAACACGAAAGAAACATGTGTAGTAGTAGCTCCATAGCCAGTAGCAAAGTGCATGCAAGTTTTCGGCTTCAAGCCAAGCGCACTCTGTTCACCAATTATGCCAAACTGTATTAATTTCAACACTTACAAATACGCTTTGTCCAACTTTCCTTTCATGTCTTCCATAATTTTTGAAAACTTGAATGGCAAGATTTCGTAATTTCTAGCCAGCTATTGTGCATTTTCATTGAAAGCCATTCAATGTGTAAATGTCAATTGTTAGTTGTTGCAGTATGTTAGTCAAGTACTTGGAAAGTTGATATGTAGGGGACCCACAAAATGATATTATGAGTTGCATAGGTATACCAGGTTTGTGCAGTTTCGGTAGTCCATAAAGTTCAGGTGGTTGTGGTATTGAGCACCTCAGTCGATAGTAGCGTTGAGTGTCAATAGTGTCGGTCTTTTTAAGCGTAAGTATTTTGCTGTTAAGTTTACGTTGAAGTGCCCGCGTCGGGTCGTGTTTAAGTTCTTCGTAAGTTTGTCGTTAACAAGTGGGTCCATTCTGTCAAAGTAGTCAGTTTTGTCCATAACAACAGTCACACGTCTTTTGTCGGCTGGTAGTATAACAATGTTGTTGTCGTTTTTCAGTG